>JBBYHO010285466.1:0-88979 GCA_038382025.1 Adansonia gregorii | reverse complement strand
AATTTGTGGTGCTGAATCATTAAAATAAGAGATATTATGTGATTCCATGTTTATCGCAATTCAAAGAAAAACTTTAATTCTAAAAATGGTAAAAAGAGAAGTTTTTCTTATGAAACAATGGCATCAACATCATTTACCCCAATGAGAAGAATGTGTTTACGATTTTTAATCATGAAAACAAAGGAAATTATTACATGAATTCATGTTTACCCTAATTGATAGATAAACTTTAACACTAAAAAATGGTGAAAAGTGAAGTTCTTCTTATCAAACTTAAGCATCAATTAATTTATCCCAGTGAGTGGAATCAATTTCTGGTGCCTAATGATTAAAGGAAAGGAGATTATTATGTGAATCCCTATTTATCCCAATTGAGTGACAAACTTTAATTCTAAAAATGGTAGAAAGAGAAGTTTTTTCTATGAAAGCAAAGCATCATAATAATTTATCCCAATGAGTAGAATGTGATCATGGTCTCTAATCATGAAAACAACGAAAATTACTACATGAATTCGTGTTTATCCCAATTGACAAACTAACTTTGATTCTAAAAATTGATGGGAAGTCAAGTTTTTGTTATGAAAGCAAAACATCAATTCATTGATCCCAATGAGTAGAATGAATTTGTGGTGCCCAATCATTAAAAGAAAGGAGATTATTATGTGAATCCATGTTTATCCTAATTGAAAGAAGTGGTAGAAAGAGAAGTTTTTCTTACGATAGCAAAGCATTAATTCATTTATCCCAATTAGGAAAATGTGTTTCTGGTTCCTAATCATGAAAACAAAAGAGATTATTATGTGAATTCGTGTTTATAGCAATTGATAGATGAACTTTGATTCTAAAAGATGGTGGGAGGTGAAGTTTTTCTTATGAAACCAAGCATCAATTCATTTATCCCAATGAGTAGAATGAATTTGTGGTGCCCAATGCTAAAATTTAAGAGAATATTATGTGAATCTGGGTTTATCTAGTTGAAAGACAAACTTTAATTCTAGAAATGGTAGAAAGAGATGTTTTTCTTGTGAAAGCAAAGCATCAATTCATTTATCCCAATGAGCAGAATGTGATTATGGTTCCTAATCATGAAAATAAAGGAGATTATTACTTGAATCATGTTTATCCCAATTGATAGATGGACTTTGATTCTAAAAAATGGTGGAAAGTGTAGTGTCTTTTTTTATGAAACCAAAGCATCAATTCACTTTTCCTAATGAATAGAATGAATTTATGGTACCCCAATCACTAAAAGAAAAGGAGATTATTATGTGAATCTGTGTTTATCCTAATTGAAAGGCAAACTTTAATTCTAAAAATGGTAGAAAGAGAAGTTTTTCATATGAAACTAAAGCATTAATTCATTTATCCCAATGAGGAGAACGAATTTTTCATGCCCAATCATTAAAAGAAAAGAGATTATTATGTGAATCTATGTTTAGCCAAATTGAAAGTCAAACTTTGATACTAAAAAATGGTGGGAGGAGAAGTTTTTCTTATGAAACCAAAGCATCAATTCATTTATCCCAATGGGTCGATGAATTTGTGGTGCCCAATCGCTAAAATTAAGGAGAATATTATGTAAATCCGTGTTTATCGCAGTTGAAAGATGAACTTTAATCCTAAAAATGGTAGAAAGAAAAGTTTTTCTTACGAAAGCAAAGCATCAATTCATTTATCATAATAAAGAGAATGTGTTTAAGGTTCCTAATCATGAAAACAAAAGAGATTAGTATGTGAATTCATGTTTATAACAATTGATAGACGTACTTTGATTCTAAAAAATGTTGGGAGGTGAAGTTTTTCTTATGAAACCAAAGCATCAATCCATTTATCACAATGAGCAAAATGAATTTATGGTGCCCAATCACTAAAATCTAGGAGAGTATTATGTGAATCCGGGTTTATCGCAGTTGAAAGATGAACTTTAATTCTAAAAATGGTACAAAGAGAAGTTTTTCTTGTGAAAGCAAAGCATCAATTCATTTATCCTAATGAGCAGAATGTGTTTATGGTTCTTAATCATGAAAATAAAGGAGATTATTACCTGAATTACTGTTTATCCCAATTAATAGATGGACTTTGATTCTAAAAAATGGTGGAGAGCATAGATCTTTTTACAAAACCAAAGCATCAATTCATTTTTTCCAATGAGTTGAATGAATTTATGGTGCCCAATTACTAAAAAAAGGAGATTATTATGTGAACCCATGTTTATCACAATTGGATTCTAGAAATGGTAGAAAGAGAAGTTTTTTGTATGAAACTAAAGCATTAATTCATTCATCCTAATGACGAGAATGAATTTGCCATGCCAATTATTAAAAGAAATGAGATTATTATGTGAATCCTTGTTTACCCCAATTGAAAGACAAACTTTTATTCTAAAATATGGTGGGAGGTGAAGTTTTTCTTATGAAACCAAAGCATCAATTTATTTATCCTAATGACTAAAATGAATTTATGGTGCCCAATCATTAAAAGAAAGGGGACTATTAAGTGAATTCATATTTATCCGAATTAAAAGATGCACCTTAATTCTAAAAAAGGTGGAAAGAGAAGTTTTTCTTATGAAAGCAAAATAGTAATTCATTTATTCCAATGAGAAGAATGTGTTCATGGTTCCTAATCGTTAAAACAAAGAATATTACTATGCGAAGTCATCTTTATCCCAATTGATAAACGAACTTTGATTCTAAAAAATGGTGGGAGGTGAAGTTTTACTTATGAAACCAAAGCATCAATTCATTTATCCCAATGAGTAGAATGAATTTATGGTGCCCAATCATTAAAAGAAAGTAGATTATTATGCAAATCCATGTTTATCCCAATTGAAAGATGAACCTAAATTCTAAAAATGGTAGAAAGAAAAGTCTTTCTTATGAAACCAAGGTATCAATATCATTGATCCAAATGAGGAGAAAGTGTTTTTGGTTCCCAATCATGTAAACAAAATAGATTACTATGTGAATTTGTGTTTATCCTAACTGATAGATGAACTTTGATTCTAAAAAATGGTGGGAAGTGAAGTTTTTTTAATGAAACCAAAGCATCAATTCATTTATCCCAATGAGTATAATGAATTTATGGTGCCCAATCATTAAAACAATGGAGGTTGTTATGTGAATCCATATTTATCCTAATTGAAAGATGAACTTTAATTCTAAAAATGGTAGAAGGAGAAGTTTTTCTTATGAAAGCAAAGCATTAATTCATTTATTCCAATGAAAAGAATGTGTTTATGGTTCCTAATCATGAAAACAAAAGAGATTTTTACGTGAATTCGTGTTTATCTCAATTGATAAATGAAGTTTCATTCTAAAAATGGTGAGAAGTGAAGTTTTACTTATAAAACCAATGCATCGATTCACTTATCCTAATGAGGAGAACAAATCTGCAGTGCCTAATCCATAAAGAAAGGTGATTACTATTTGAATCCATGTTTATCGCAATTGAAAGACAAACTTTAATTCTAAAAATGGTAGAAAGAGAAGTTTTTCTTTTGTAACTAAAGCATCAATTCATTTATCCCAATGAGGAGAATGAATTTATGGTACCCAATCATTAAAGGAAAGGTGATTATTAAGACAAACTTTAATTCTAAAAATGGTAGAAAGATAAGTTTTTCTTATGAAACAAAGGCATCAATATTATTTATCCCAATGAGGGGAATATGTTTATTGTTCCTAATCATGAAAATAAAGGAAATTATTACATTAATTCATGTTTATGCTAATTGATAGACAAACTTTGATTCAAAAAATGGTGGAAAGTGAAGTTTTTCTTATCAATCCAAAGTGTCAACTCATTTATCCCAATTAGTGGAATATATTTGTGGTGCCCAATCATTAATAGGAAAATGATTATTATGTGAATTCAAGTTTATCCCATGTGCAAGATGAACTTTAACTCTAAAAATGGTAGAAAGAGAAGTTTTTCTTATGAAACAAAGGCATCAATATCATTTATCCCAATAAGGAGGATGTCCTTATAGTTTCTAATCATGAAAACAAAGGAAATTATTATGTGAATTCATGTTTACCCTAATTGATAGATGAACTTTGATTCTAAAAAACGGTGGGAAGTGAAGTTTTTCTTATAAAACCAAAGCATCAACTTATTTATCCCAATGAGTGAAATGAATTTGTTACGCCAAATCATTAAAAGAAAGGGGATATTATGTGAATCCATATTTATCACAATTGAATGATGAACTTTAATTCTAAAAATGGTAAAAGGAGAAGTTTTTCTTATGAAACCAAGGAATCAATATCATTTACCCCAATAAGGGGAATATGTTTGTGGTTCCTAATCATGAAAACAAAGGAAATAATTACCTGAATTCGTGTTTATCCCAATTGATAGACAAACTTTGATTCTAAAAAATGGTAGGAGGTGAAGTTTTTTATGAAACCAAAGCATCGAATCATTTATCCCAACAAGTAGAATGAATTTATGATACCCAATCATTAAAAAAAAAAGAGATTATTATGTGAATCCTGTTTACCCCAATTGAAAGATGAACTTTAATTCCAAAATACTAGAAAGAGAAGTTTTTCTTTTGAAACAAAGGCATCAATATTATTTATCCCAATGACGAGAATGTGTTTACGGTTCCCAATCAGGAAAGCAAAGGAAATTATTACGTGAATTCATGTTTACCCTAAGTGATAGATGAACTTTCATTCTAAAAAATGTTGGAAGTGAAGTTTTTCTTATCAAACGAAAGCATAAATTCATTTATCCTAATGAGTGGAATGAATTTATGGCACCCAATCATTAAAAGAAAGGGGATTATTATGTGAATCCATGTTTATCACATCTGAAAAATGAACCTTAATTCTAAAAATGGTAGAAAGAGAAGTTTTTTTAAGAAACTAAGGCATCAATATCATTTATCCCAAAGAGGAGAATGTGTTTATGGTTCCTAATCATGAAAACAAAGGAAATTGTTGTATGAATTCGTCTTTTCTCAATTCATGGATGAACTTTGATTCTGAAATGTGGTGTGAAGAGAAGTTTTTCTTGTCAAACCAAAGCACCAATTCATTTATCATAGTGAGTAGAATGAATTTATGGTGCCCAAGCATTAAAAGAAAGAGGATTATTAAGTGAATTCGTGTTTATCCCAACTGAAAGATGCACTTTAGTTCTAAAAATGGTAGAAAGAGAAGTTTTTCTTATGAAAGCAGAGCATTTATTCATTTATCCCAATGAGCAGAATTCGTTTATGGTTACTAATCATGATAAAAAAGGAGATTATTAAGTGAATTTCTATTTATCCTAATTGATAGATAAACTTTAATAATAAAAATGGTGGGAAGTGAAGTTTTCTTACAAAACTGGAGCATCAATTCATTTATCCCAACAAGTGGAATGAATTTGTAATGCTTAATCATTAAAAGAAAGGAGATTATTATGTGAATCCATGTTTATCCCGATTCGAAGATGAACTTTAATTTTAAAAATGTTTGAGAGAGAAGTTTTTCTTATGAAAGCAAGGCATCAATTCCTTTATTCCAATGAGGAAAATGTGTTTATGGTTCCTATTCATGATACGTGAATTCGTGTTTACCCTAATTGATAGACGAACTTTGATTCTAAAAAATGAAGGGAAGTGAAGTTTTTCTTTTTAGACCAAAGCAACAATTCATTTATCCCAATAAGTGGAATGAATTTATGGTGCCTAATCATTAAAAGAAAAAGATTATTATGTGAATCCATGTTTATCCTAATTGAAAGATGAACTTCAATTCTAAAAATGGTAAAAAAAGAGGTTTTTCTTACGAAACTAAGGCATCAATATCATTTATCCCAATAAGGAGAATGCGTTTATGGTTCCTAATCATGAAAACAAAAGAAATTATTATATGAATTCATATTTATCCTAATTGAAAGACGAACTTTGATTCTAAAAAATGGTGGGAGGTGAAGTTTTTCTTATGAAACCAAAGCATCATTCATTGATCCCAATGAGTAGAATGAATTTATGGTGCCCAATCATTAAAAGAAAGGAGATTATTATGTGAATCTGTGTTTATCCGAATTAAAAGGTGAACTTTAATTCCAAAAATGGTAGAAAGAGAAGTTTTTCTTATGAAAGCAAAGCATCAATGCCTTTATCCCAATAAGAAGAATGTGTTTATGGTCGCTAATCATGAAAACGAAGGAAATTATTATGTGAATTTATGTTTATCCCAATTGATAGATGAACTTTGATTCTAAAAAATGGTGGTAAGAGAAGTTATTCTTATGAAACCAAAGCATCAATTTATTTATCCAAAAGCGTAAAATGAATTTGTGGTGCTCAATTATTAAAAGAAAAGAGATTATTTTGTAAATCTATGTTTACCCCAATTGGAAGAAAAACTTAATTCTAAAAATGGTAGAAAGATAAGTTTTTCTTACAAAACCAAGGCATCAATAGCATTTATCCCAATGAGGAGAATGCGTTTTGGTTCTTCATGATGAAAACAAAAGAAATTATTACGTGAATTCGTATTTATCCCAATTGATAGACAAACTTTGATTCTAAAAAATTGTGGGAGGTGAAGTTTTCTTATGAAACCAAAACTTCAATTCATTGATCCTAATAAGTAAAATGAATTTGTGGTGTGCAATCATTAAAAGAAAGGAGATTATTATATGAATCAGTGTTTATCGCAGTTGAAAGATGAACATTAATTCCAAAAATGGTAGAAAGAGAAGTTTTTCTTAGAAAACCAAGGCATCAATATCATGTATCCCAAAGAGGAGAATATGTTTATGGTTTCTAATCATAAAAATAAAAGAGATTGTTACCTGAATTAATGTTTATCCCAATCGATAGATGGACTTTGATTCTAAAAAATGGTGGAAAGTGTAGTTTTTTTTATGAAACCAAAGCATCAATTCACTTATCCCAATGAGTAGAATGAATTTGCGATGCCCAATCATTAAAAGAAAGGCGATTACTATGTGAATCTATCTTTATCCCTATTGAAAGATGAACTTTAATCCTAAAAAAGGTAGAAAGAGAAGTTTTTCTTATGAAAGCAAAGCATCAATTCATTTTTCCCAATGAGGAGAATGTGTTTATGGTTTCTAATCATAAAAACAAAGGAGATTATCATGTGAATTCATGTTTATCCCAATTGATGGACAAACTTTGATACTAAAAAATGTTAGGAAGTGAGGTTTTTCTTACGAAACTGAAGCATCAATTCATTTATCCTAATGAGTGGAATGAATTTGTGGTGCCCAATCATTAAAAAAAAGAGATTATTATGTGAATCTATGTTTACCCCAATTGGAAGAAGAACTTTAATTCTAAAAATGGTAGAAAGATAAGTTTTTCTTATGAAACTAAGGCATCAATATCATTTATCCTAATGAGGAGAGTGCGTTTATGGTTCCTAATCATGAAAACAAAAGAAACTATTACGTGAATTCATATATATCCCACTTGATAGATGAACTTTGATTCTAAAAATGGTGGGAGGTAAAGTTTTCTTATGAAACCAAAGCATCAATTCATTGATCCCAAGGAGTAGAATGAATTTGAGGAGCTTAATCATTAAAAGAAATAAGATTATTATGTGAATCCGTGTTTACCATAATTGAAAGACGAACTTTAATTCCAAAAATGGTAGAAAGAGAAGTTTTTCTTATGAAACCAAGGCATCAATATCATTTATTCCAAAGAGCAGAATGCATTTATGGCTCCTAATCGTGAAAATAAAGGAAATTATTATGTGAATTCATATTTATCCCAATTGGTAGATGAACTTTGATTCTAAAAAATGGTGGGAAGTGAAGTTTTTTTTATGAAACCAAAGCATTAATTCACTTATCCCAATGAGTAAAATGAATTTGTGGTGCCTAATCATTAAAAGAAAGGCGATTACTATGTGAATTGGTGTTTATTGTAATTGAAAGGTGAACTTTAATTCCAAAAATGGTAGAAAGGAAAGTTTTTCTTATGAAAACAAAGCATCAACTCACTTATCCCAATGAGGAGAATGTGTTTATAGTTCCTAATCATGAAAATAATGGAGATTATTATGTGAATTTATGTTTGTCCCAATTGATAGATGAACTTTGACACTAAAAATCGGTGGAGGTGAAGTTTTTCTTATGAAACCAAAGCATTAATTCATTTATCCCAACGAGTAAAATGAATTTATGGTGCTCAATCATTAAAAGAAAGGAGATTATTATGTGAATCCATATTTATCGTAATTGAAAGACAAACTTTAATTCCAAAAATTGTAGAAATAGAAGTTTTTCTCATGAAACTAAGGCATCATATCATTTATCCTAAAGAGGACAACGTGTTTATGGTTCATAATCGTGAAAAAAAAGGAAACTATTATGTGAATTCATGTGTACCCCAATTGATGATGAACTTTGATTCTAAAAAATGGTGGGAAATAAGGCTTTTCTTATCAAACCAAAGCATCAATTCATTTATCCTAATGAGTGGAATGATTTTGTGTTGTCTAATCATTAAAAGAAAGGGGAATGTTCCATGAATTCATGTTTATCCCAATTGAAAAATGAGCTTTAATTCTAAAATTGGTAGAAAGAGAAGTTTTTCCTATGAAACCAAGGCATTGATATAATTTATCCCAATGAAAAGAAAATGTTTATGGTTCCTTATCAAGAAAACAAAGGAAATTATTACATGAATTTGCGTTTATCCTAATTGATAGACAAACTTTAATTCTAAAAATTTTTGCGAGGTGAAGTTTTTCTTATAAAACCAAAGTGTCAATTCATTTATCCTGATGATTAGAATGAATTTGTGATGCCCAATCCTTATAAAAAAAGTGATTGTTATGTGAATCCTAGTTTATCCTAATAGAAAGATTAACTTTAATTCTAAAAATGGTAGAAATAGAAGTTTTTCTTATGTAAGCAAAGCATTAATTCATTTATCCCCACGAGGAGAATGTGTTTATGGTTTCTAATCATTCAAACAAAGGTGATTATTACGTGAATTCGAATTTATCCTAATAGATAGACAAACTTTGATTCTAAAAAATGGTGGGAAGTGAAGTTTTTTTTATTAAACCCAAGCATTAATTCACTTATCCCAATGAGTAGAATGAATTTATGGTGCCCAATCATTAAAAGAAAGGAGATTGTTATGTGAATCTGTGTTTATCCCAATTGAAAGATGAACTTGAATTCCAACATGGTAGAAAGAGAAGTTTTTCCTATGAAAGCAAAGCATCAATGCCTTTATCCCAAAAAAGAGAATGTGTTTATGGTTCCTAACCATGAAAACAAAGGAAATTATTACATGAATTCACATTTATCCCAATTGATAGACGAACTTTGATTCTAAAAAATGGTGGTAGGAGAAGTTATTCTTATGAAACCAAAGCATCAATTCATTTATCCCAATGAGTAGAATGAATATGCGGTGCCCAATCATTAAAAGAAAAAAGATTATTATGTGAATCCGTGTTTATCTCAAATGGTAGAAAGAGAAGTTTTTCTTATAAAACTAAGGCATCAATTCATTTATCCCAATGACGATAATGTATTTATGGTTCCTAATCATGAAAACAATAGAGATTATTATATGAATTAATGTTTATCGCAATTGATAGATGAACTTTGATACTAAAAAATGGTGAGAAGTAAAGTTTTTCTTATGAAACCAAAGCATCAATTCATTTCTCCCAATGAGTAGAATGAATATATGGTGCCCAACCATTAAAAGAAAAGAGATTATCACGTAAATCTATGTTTATCGCAATTGAAAGACAAAATTTAATTTCAAAAATGGTAGAAAGAGAAGTTTTAATTATGAAACCAAGGCATCAATATGATTCATCCCAATGAAGAGAATGTGTTTATCGTTCCTAATCATGAAAACAAAAGAGATTATTATATGAATTCGTGTTTATCTTAATCGATAGACAAACTTTGATTCTAAAAAAATGGTGGGAAGTGAAGTTTTTCTTATGAAACCAAAGCATCATTTCATTTATCCTAATGAGTGGAATGAATTTGTAGAGCCCAAACATTATAACAAAGGAGATTGTTATGTGAATCCATGTTTATCTCGATTAAAAGATGAACTTTAGTTCTAAAAATAATAGAAAGAGAAGTTTTTCTTATGAAGCAAAGGATTAATATCATTTATCCCAATAAGGAGAATGTGTTTATGGTTTATTATCATGAAAACAAAAGAAATTATTACATGAATTCATGTTTACCCTAATTGATAGATGAACTTTGATTCTAAAAAGTGGTGGGAAGTGAAGCTTTTCTTATTAAACCAAAGTATCAATTCATTCATCCGAATGAGTGGAATGATTTTGTGTTGCCCAATCATTAAAAAAAAGGGGAATGTTTGGTGAATTCATGTTTATCCTAATTGAAAGATGAGCTTTAATTCTAAAATTGGTGGAAAGAAAAGTTTTTCTTATGAAACCAAGGCATCAATATCATTTATCCCAATGAAAAGAAGGTGCTTATGGTCCTAATCAAGAAAACAAAGGAAATTATTACGCGAATTCGCATTTATCCTAATTGATACATTAACTTTGATTCTAAAAAATGGTAGGAAGTGAAGTTTCTTATGAAACAATAGAATCAATTCATTCATCCCAATAGTGGAATGAAATTGTGGTGCCCAATCAATAAAAGAAAAGAGATTTTATGTGAATCCATATTTATCCCAATTGAAAGACGAACTTTAATTCTAAAATGGTAAAAAAAGAAGTTTTTCTTATGAAACAAAGGTATCAATACTATTTATCCTAATGAGGAGAAAATGTTTATGGTCCCTAATCAAGAAAACAAAGGAAATTATTACGTGAATTCGCATTTATCCTAATTGATACATGAACTTTGATTCTAAAAAATGGTGGGAAGTGAAGTTTTTCTTATCAATAAAAAGCATCAATTCATTTAACCCAATAAATGGAATGAATTTATGGTGCCCAATCATTAAAAGAAAGGGGATTATTATGTGATTCTATGTTTATCACAATTGAAAGACAAAATTTAATTCTAAAATGGAAGAAAGAGTAGTTTTTCTTATGAAAGCAAAGCATCAATTCATTTATCCCTATGAGGAGAATATGTTTGTGGCTTTTAATCATGCAAACAAAGGAGATTATTATGTAAATTCATGTTTATCCCAATTGATAGATGAACTTTGATTCTAAAAAGTGGTTTTTTTATGAAACCAAAGCATTAATTTATTTATCCCAACGAGTAGAATGAATTTACTATGCCCAATCATTAAAAGAAAGAAGATTATTATGTGAATCCGTATTTATCCCAATTGAAAGATGAACTCAAATTCCAATAATGGTAGAAAGAGAAGCTTTTCTTATGAAAGCAAAGCATCAATGCCTTTATCCTAATGAAGAGAATATGTTTAAGGTTCATAATCATGAAAACAAAGGAAATTATTACGTGAATTCACATTTATCCCAATCGATAAACAAACTTTGATTCTAAAAAATGGAGGGAGGAAAAGTTATTCTTATGAAACTAAAGCATCAATTCAATTATCCCAATGAGTGGAATGAATTTGTGATGCCCAATCATGAAAAAAAAGAGATTATTACATGAATCTATGTTCTTCCAATTGAAGGACGAAGTTTAATTCAGAAAATGGAAAAAAGAGAAGTTTTTCTCTTATGAAACAAAGGCATCAATATCATTTACCCAATTAGGAGAATGCATTTATGGTTCCTAATCATGAAAATGAAAGAAATTATTACGTGAATTCATGTTTATCTCAATTGAGAGGTGAACTTTGATTCTAAAAAATGGTGGGAAGTGAATTTTTTTTAATGAAACCTAAGCACCAATTCGTTTATCCTAATGAGTACAATGAATTTGCTATGCGCAATACTTAAAAAGAAAGATGATTACTATGTGTTTCCATCTTTATCCTAATTGAAAGATGAACTTTAATCCTAAAAATGGTAGAAGGAGAAGTTTCTCTAATGAAACTAAAGCATAAATTCATTTATCTTAATGAGGAGAATGAATTTGTGGTGCCCAATCATTAAAAGATAGGAGATTATTATGTGAATCCATGTTTATCCCAATTGAAAGACAAACTTCAATTCTAAAAATGGTAGAAAAAAAGTTTTTCTTTTGAAACCAAGGCATTAATATCACTTATCCCAATAAGGAGAAAGTGTTTATGGTTCCCAATCACAAAAACAAAGGAGATTACTACGTGAATTCGTATTTATCTTAACTGATAGATGAACTAGTGGGAAGAGAAGTTTTTCTTATAAAACCTAAGCATCAACGCATTTATCCCAATGAGTGGAATGAATTTGTGGTGCCCAATCATTAAAAGAAAAGAGATTATTATGTGAATCCAGGTTTATCTTGATTGAACGACAAACTTTAATTCTAAAAATGGTAGAAGAAGAAGTTTTTCTTATGAAACAAAGTCAACAATATCATTTATCCTAACGAGGAGAATGTTTTTATGGTTCCTAATCATGAAAACAAAGGAGATTATTACATGAATTCATGTATATCCCAATTGATAGACGAACTTTGATTCTAAAACATGGTGGGAGGTGAAGTTTTTCTTACGAAACCAAAGCATTAATTCATTTATCCCAATGAGTAGAATGAATTTATGGTGCCCAATAATTAAAAGAAAGGAGATTATTATGTGAATCAGTGTTTATCCCAATTGAAAGATTAACTTTAATTCTAAAAATGGTAGAAAGAGAAGTTTTTCTTATGAAAGCAAAGCATCAATTCATTTGTCCCAATGAGAAGGATATGTTTATGGTTCCTCATTATGAAAACAAACGAAATTATTACGTGAATTCATGTTTATCCCAACTAATAGATGAACTTTGATTCTAAAAAATGGTGGGAAGTGAAGTTTTCCTTGTGAAACCAAAGCATCAATTTATCTATCCCAATAAGTGGAATGAATTTGTAATGCCTAATCATTAAAAGAAAAGATATTATTATGTGAATCTATGTTTATCCCAATTGAAAGACAAACTTTAATTCTAATAATGGTAGAAAGAGAAGTTTTTCTTACGAAACAAAGGCACCAATATCATTTATCCTAATAAGAAGATTGTGTTTACGGTTCCTAATCATGAAAACAAAGGAAATTAATATGTGAATTTATGTTCACCCCAATTGATAGATGAACTTTGATTCTAAAAAATGGTGGGAAGTGAGGTTTTTCCTGTCAAACCAAAGCATTAACTCATTTATCCCAATGAGTGGAATGAATTTGTGGTGCCCAATCGTTAAAAGAAAAGAGATTATTATGTGAATCCAAGTTTATCCCAATTGAAAGATGAACTTTAATTCCAAAATGGTAGAAAGGGAAGTTTTTTTTGAAACAAAGGCATTAATATCATTTATCCCAACGAGGAGAATATGTTTATGGCTCCTAATCATGAAACCAAAGGAGATTATTACGTGAATTCATGTTTATCCCAATTAGTAGAAGAACTCTGATTCTAAAAAACAATGGGAGGTAAAGTTTTTTCTATGAAAACAAAGCATGAAATCATTTATCCCAATGAGTAGAATGAATTTGTAGTGCCCAATCATTAAAAGAAAAGAGATTATTATATGAATTCGTGTTCATCAGAATTAGGATATGAACTTTAATTATAAAAATGGTAGAAAGAGAAGTTTTTATTATGAAAATGAAGCAACAATTCATTTATCCCAACGAGGAGAATATTTTTATGGTTCCTAATCATGATAACAAAGGAGATTATTACGTGAATTCATGTTTATCTCAATTGATACATAAACTTTGATTCTAAAAAATGGTGGGAGGTGAAGTTTTTTTTTATGAAACCAAAGCATCAATTCATTTATCCCAATGAGTAGAATGAATTTGTGGTGCCCAATCATTAAAAGAAATGAGATTTTTATATGAATCCATTTTTATCCCAATTGAAGGATGAACTTTAATTCTAAAAAATGTAGAAAGAGAACTTTTTCTTATGAAACTAAAGCATTAATTCATTTATCCCAATGAGGAGAATGAATTTGTGATGTCCAATCATTAAATGATAGTAGATTATAAAGTGAATCCGTGTTTATCCCAACTAAAAAATGAACTTTAATTCAAAAAATGGTAGAAAAGGAAGTTTTTCTTATGAAAGCAAAGCATCAATTCATTTATCCCCATGAGGAGAATGTGTTTATGGTTCCTAATCATGAAAACAAAGGAAATTATAACGAGACATGTTTATCCTAATTTATAGATGAACTTTGATTCTAGAAAATGGTAAGAGGTGAAGTTTTTCTTTTGAAACCCAAGCATCGATTCATTTATCTGGATGAGTAGAATGAATTTGTGTACCCAATCATTAAAAGAAAAGAGATTGTTATGTGAATCCATGTTTACCCCAATTGAAAGATGAACTTTAATTCTAAAAATGGTAGAAAGAGAAGTTTTTCTTATGAAAGCAAAGTATCAACCTATTTATCCCAATGAGTTGAATGAATTTGTTGCACCAAATCATTAAAAGAAAGGGGATATTATGTGAATCTGTGTTTGTCATAATTGAAAGATGACTTTAACTCAAAAAATGGTAGAAGGAGTAGTTTTTCTGATGAAACCAAGGCATCAATATCATTTACCCCAATAAGGAAAATGTGTTTATTATTCCTAATCATGAAAACAAAGGAAATAATTACGTGAATTCGTGTTCATCCCAATTGATAGAGGAACTTTGATTCTAAAATATGGTAGGAGGTGAAGTTTATTTTATGAAATCAAAGCCTCAAATCATTTATCCTAATGAGTAGAATGAATTTGTTGTGCCCAATCATTAAAAGAAAGGAGATTGTTATTTGAATCCATGTTTATCCTAATTGAAAGATGAACTTTAATTCTAAAATGGTAGAAAAAGAAAATTTTCTTTTGAAGCAAAGCCATCAATATCATTTATCCCAATGAGGAGAATGTGTTTACGGTCCTAATCAAGAAAACAAATGAAATTATTACGTGAATTCATGTTTATCCTAAGTGATAGACGAATTTTGATTCCAAAAATGGTAGAAAGAGAAGTTCTTTTTATGAAACAAAGGCATCAATATCATTTATCCAAATAAGAAGAATATGCTTACGGTTCCTAATCATGAAAATAAGGGAAATTATTATACGAATTCGTGTTTACCCTAATTAATAGACAAACTTTGATTCTAAAAAGTGGTGGGAAATAAAGTATTTCTTGTGAAACCAAAGCATCAACTCAGTTATCCCAATAAGTGGAATGAATTTGTTACGCCAAACATTACAAGAAAGGGGATATTACGTGAATCTGTGTTTATCATGATTGAAAGATGAAATTTAATTCTAAAAATGTAGATGGAGTAGTTTTTCTTACGAAACCAAGGCATCAATATCATTCCCCCTAATGAGGAAAATGTGTTTATGGTTCTTAACCATGAAAACAAAGGAAATAATTTTACGTTAATTCATGTTTATCCCCATTGATAGAGGAACCTTGATTCTAAAAAATGGTGGGAGGTAAAGTTTTTCTTATGAAACCAAAGCATCAAATCATTTATCCCAATGTGTAGAATGAATTTGTGGTGCCTAATCATTAAAAGAAATAAGATCGTTATGTGAATCCGTGTTTCTCTCAATTGAAAAACAAGCTTTAATTCTAAAATGGTAGAAAGAGAAAATTTTCTTTTAAAGCAAAGGCATCAATATCATTTACCCCAATGAGTATAATGTGTTTACGGTTCCTAATGAAGAAAACAAAGGAAACTATTATGCAAATTTATGTTTATCCCAAATTATGGACGAACTTTGATTTTAAAAAATGGTTGGGAGTGAAGTTTTTCTTATAAAACTAAAGCATCAATTCATTTATCCCAATGAATGGAATGAATTTGTGGCTCCTAATCATTAGAAGAAGGGGGATTATTATGTGATTCCATGTTTATCATAATTGAAAGATGAACTTTGATTCTAAAAATGGTAGAAAGAAAAGTTTTTCTTATGAAACCAAGGCATCAATATCATTTATCCCAATGAGGAGAATGCGTTTATGGTTCCTAAATATGAAAGCAAAGGAAATTGTTACGTGAATTCATCTTTATCTCAATTCATAGACGAACTTTGATTTTAGAAAATGGCAGGAGGTGAAGTTTTTCTTGTGAAACCAAAGTATCAATTCATTTATCACAATGAGTAGAATAAATTTATGGTGCCCAATCATAAAAAGAAAGGGAATTATTATGTGAATTCATGTTTATCCCAATTGAAAGATGCATTTAATTCTAAAAATGGTAGATAAAGAAGTTTTTCTTATGAAAGCAAAGCATATATTCATTTATCTCAATTACGACAATGTGCTTGTGCTTCTTAATCAAGAAAAAAAAGTATATTATTACGTGAATTTGTGTTTATCCAGTTGATAGACGAACTTTGATCCTAAAAAATGGTGGAAAGTTAAGTTTTTCTTACGAAATCGAAGCACTAATTCAATTTTCCCAATGAATGGAATGAATTTGTGATGCTCAATCATTAAAAGAAAGGACATTTTTGTGTGAATTCGTATTTATCACAATTGAAGGATGAACTTTAATTCTAAAAATGATAGAAAGAGAAGTTTTTCTTATGAAACTAAAGCATCAATTCATTTATCCCAATGAGAGAATGTGTTTACAATTCCTAATCATGAAAACAAAGGAAATTATTAGTGAATTCGTGTTTACCCTTGTTAATAGACGAACTTTGATTCTAAAAATTGGTGGGAAGTGAAGTTTTTCTTATCAAACCAATGCATCAACTCATTTATGCCAATAAGTAGAATGAATTTGTGGTGCCCAATCATTAAAAGAAAGAGGATTATTATGTGAATCTGTGTTTATCACAATTGAAAGACGAACTTTAATTCTAAAATAGTAGGAGAAGAAGTTTTTCTTATTAAACTAAGACATCAATATCATTTACCCCAATGAGGATAATGTGTTATGGTTTCTTATCATGAAAAAAGGGCACTAATTACGTGAATTCGTGTTTATCCCAATTGATAGATGAATTTTGATTCTAAAAAATGGTAGGAGGTGAAGGTTTTTCTTATGAAACCAAATCATTAAATCATTTATCCCATTGAGTAAAATGAATTTGTGCTGCCCAATCATTAAAAGAAAGGAGATTATTATTTGAATTCGAGTTTATCCCAATTAAAATATGAACTTTAATTTTAAAAATAGTAGAAAGAAAAGTTTGTCTTATGAAAGCAGAGCATCAAATCATTTATCCCAATGAGAAAAATGTGTTTATGGTTTCTAATTATGAAAATGAAGCAGATTATTATGTGAATTTGCATTTATCCCAACTGATAGATGAACTTTGATTTAAATAATGGTGGGAAGTGGATTTTTCATATGAAACCAATTCATGAATTCACTTATCCCAATGAGTAGAATGAATTTACAGTGCCCAATCATTAGAAAAAAGGTGATTACTATGTGAATCTATGTTTATCCTAATTGAAAGATGAACTTTAATTTTAAAAGTGGTAGAAGGAGAAGTTTTTCTTGTGAAACTAAAGCATCAATTAATTTATCTCAACGAGGAGAATGACTTTGTGGCACCCAATCATTAAACGAAAAAAGATTATTATGTGAATCCATGTTTATCCCGATTAAAAAAAGAACTTTAATTCTAAAAATGGTAGAAAGAAAAGTTTTCTTATGAAACCAAGCTATCAATAACATTTATCACAATAAGAAAAAAATGTTTATGGTTCCCAATTTTGAAAACAAAGGAGATTACTACATGAATTTGTGTTTATCCTAACTGATAGACGAGCTTTGATTTTAAAAAATGGTAGGAAGTAAAGTTTTCCTTATAAAACCAAAGCATCAATTCATCTATCCCAATGAGTGGAATGAATTTATGGCACCTAATCATTAAAGAAAAGAGATTATTATGTGAATCCATGTTTATCCCCATTGAAAGGCGAACTTTAATTCTAAAAATAGTAGAAAGAGAAGTTTTTCTTATGAAACAAAGGCATCAATATCATTTATCCCAATATTGAGGAAGTGTTTACGGTTCCTAATCATAGAAGCAAAGGAAATTATTATGTGAATTCGTGTTTAACCCAATTGATAGACGAACTATGATTCTAAAAAATTATGGGTAGTGAAGTTTTTCTTAACCAAAGCGCCAACTCATTTATCCTAATTAGTGGAATCAATTTATGGTGCCCAATCATTTAAAGAAAAGAGATTATTACATGAATCCAAGTTTATCACAATTGAAAGATGAACTTAATTCTAAAAATGGTAGAAAGAGAAGTTTTTCTAATGAAAAAATAGCATTAATATCATTTATCCCAATGAAGAGAATGTGTTTATGGTTCCTAAGCATGAATACAAAGGAAATTATTATGTGAATTCATGTTTACCCAAATTGATAGATGAACTTTAATTCTAAAAAATGGTGGCAAGTGAAGTTTTTCTTATCAAACCAAAGCATCAACTCGTTTATCCTAATGAGTGGAATGAATTTTTGGTGCCTAATCATTAAAAGAAAGGAGATTATTACATGAATCCATATTTATCACAATTGAAAGATGAGCTTTAACTCTAAAAATGTTAGAAACAGAAGTTTATCTTACGAAAACAAGGCATCAATATCATTTACCCTAAAGAAGAGAATGTGTTTATGGTTCATAATCATGAAAACAAAGGAAATAATTATGTGAATTCATGTTTATCCCAATTGATAGACGAACTTTGATTCTAAAAAATGGTGGGAGGTGAAGTTTTTCTTATGAAACCAAAGCATCAAGTCATTTATCCCAATGAGTAGAATGAACTTATAGTGCCCAATCACTAAAAAAAAGGAAATTATTATGTGAATCCATGTTTATCCCAATTGAATGACAAATTTGAATTCTAAAAATGGCAAAAAGACCAAATTTTCTTGTGAAAGCAAAGCATCAATTCATTTATCCCAATAAGGAGAATGTGTTTATGGTTGCTAATCACGAAAACAAAAGAGATTATTATGTGAATTCATGTTTATCCCAATTGATAAATGAACTTTAATTCTAAAATATGGTGGGCAGTGAAGTTTTTCTTATGAAACTGAAGCATCAATTCATTTATCCTAATGAGTAGAATGAATTTGTTGTGCCCAATCCTTAAAAGAAAGGAGATTATTATGTGAATTCGTATTTATCCCAATTGAAAGATGAACTTTAATTCTAAAAATGGTAGAAAGAGAAGTTTTTCTTATGAAAGCAAAGCATCAATTAATTTATCTTAATAAGAAGAATGTGTTTATGGCTCCTAATCATTAAAAGAAAGGAGATTATTACGTGAATTCATGTTTATCCTAATTGATAGATGAACTTTGATTCTAAAAAAAAGGTAGGAAGTGAAATTTTTTCTTATGAAACTGAAGCATCAATTCGTTTATCCTAGTAAGTATAATGAATATGCGATGCCCAATCATTAAAAGAAAGGGGATTATGATATAAATCCTTATTTATCCCAATTGAAAGATGAACTTTAATTCAAAAAATGGTAGGAAGAGAAGTTTTTCTTACGAAACTAAAGCATCAATTCAATTATCCCAATGAGGAGAATGAATTTATGCTGCCCAATCATTAACAGAAAATAGATTATTATGTGAATCCGTGCCTATCCCAATTGGAAGATAAACTTCAATTCTAAAAATGGTAGAAAGAAAGTTTTTCTTATGAAACCAAGCCATCAATATCATTTATCTGAATAAAGTGAAAGTGTTTATGGGTCCCAACCATGAGAACAAAGGCGATTACTAATGGAATTCGTGTTTATCCTAACTGATAGATGAACTTTGATTCTAAAAAATGATGGGAAGTAAGGTTTTTCTTATGAAACTAAAGCATCAATTCATTTATCCCAATGAGTGGAATGAATTTGTGGCGTGCAATCATTAAAAGAAAAGATATTATTATGTGAATCCATGTTTATTCCAATTGAAATAAACTTTAATTCTAAAAATGGTAGAAAGAGAAGTTTTTCTTATGAAACAAAGGCATCAATATCCATCCCAATGAGGGGAATGTGTTTATGGCTCCTAATCATGAAAAAGAAGGAAATTTTTACGTGAATTTGTGTTTATCCCAATTGATAGACGAACTTTGATACTAAAAAATGGTGGGTAGTGAAGTTTTTCTTATCAAACCAAAGCATCAATTCATTTATCCCAATGAGTGGAATGAATTTGCGGTGCCCAATCATCAAAAGAAAGGGGATTATTACATGAATCTGTGTTTATCACAATTAAAAGATGAACTTCAGCTGCAAAAATCATAGAATGAGAGGTTTTTCTTACGAAACCTAGGAATCAATATATTTATCCCAATGAGAAGAATATGTTTATGGTTCCTAATCATGAAAACAAAGGAAATTATTATGCGAATTCATGTTTATCCCAATTGATAGATGAACTTTGATTTTAAAAAATGGTGGGAGGTAAAGTTTTTCTTATGAAACCAAAGCATCAATTCATTTATCCCAATGAGTAGAATGAATTTTTGGTACCCAACCATTTAAAAAAAGGAGATTATTATGTGAACCCATGTTTATCCAAATTGAAAGATGAACTTTAATTCTAAAAATGGTAGAGGGAGAAGTTTTCTTATAAAAGTAAAGCATCAATTCATTTATACCAATGAGGAGAATGTGTTTATGGTTCCTAATTATGAAAACAAAAGAGATTATTACGTGAATTCATGTTTATCCCAACTGATAGATGAACTTTGATTCTAAAAAATGGTCAGAAGCATTTTTTCTTATGAAACCACGCATCAGTTCACTTATCGTAATAAGTAGAATAAATTTGCAGTGCCCAATCATTAAAAAAAAGGCGATTAATGTGCCATGTTTATCCTAATTGAAAGATGAACTTTGATTCTAAAAATGGTAGAAAGAAAAGTTTTTCTTATGAAACTAAAGAATCAATTCATTTATCCCAATGAGGAAATATGAATTTGTGGTACCCAATCCTTAAAAGAAAGCAGATTATTATGTGAATCTGTATTTATCTCAATTGAAAGATGAACTTCAATTCTAAATATGGTAGAAAGAAAAAATTTTCTTATGGTATCAAGGCATCAATATTATTTATCCCAATGAGGAGAAAGTGTTTACAGTTACCAATCATGAAAACAAAAGAGATTACTACATGAATTCATGTTTATCCCAACTGATTGGTGCTTTAATTTTGAAAAATGGTGGGAAGTAAAGTTTTTCTTATCAACCCAAAGCGTCAACTCATTTATCCCAATGAGTGGAATGAATTTGTAGTGCCTCATCATTAAAAGAAAATAGATAATTATGTGAATCCAAGTTTATCCCAATTGAAAGATGAACCTTAATTCTAAAAATGGTAGAAAAAAACTTTTCTTACAAAAGCAAAGCATCAATTCATTTATCCCAATGAGGAGAATGTGTTTACGGTTCCTAATCATGAAAACAAAGAAGATTATTATGTGAATTTATGTTTATCCTAGTTGATAGACGAACTTTGTTTCTAAAAAATGGTGGGAAGTGAAGGTTTTCTTATGAAACCAAAGCATCAATTCGTTTATCCTAATAAGTAAAACGAATTGTGGTGACCAATCATTAAATGAATAGAGATTATTATGTGAATCCGTGTTTATCCCAATTGAAAGATGAACCTTAATTCTAAAAATGGTAGAAAAAAGTTTTTCTTATGAAACCAAAGTATCAATTCATTTATCCAATAAGAAGAATGAATTTGTGGTGCCTAATCATTAAAAGAATGAAGATTACTATGTGAATCCTTGTTTATCCCAATTGAAAGATGAACCTTAATTCTAAAAATGGAAGAAAGATAAGTTTTTCTTATGAAACCAAGGCATCAAAATCATGTATCCTAATGAGGATAATGTGTTTATGGTTCCTAATCGTGTAAACAAAAGAAGTTATTATGAGAATTCATGTTTATCCTAATGGATAGATGAACTTTAATTCTAAAAAATGGTGGGAAGTGAAGTTTTTCTAATGAAATCAAAGATCAATTCATTTATCCCAATGAGTGGAATGAATTTATGGTGCCTAGTGATTAAAAAAAAGAGATTATTATGCGAATCCGTGTGTAATCCCAATTGAAAGATGAACTTTAATTCTAAAAATGGTAGAAAGAGAAGTTTATCTTATGAAACAAAGGCATCAATATCATTTATCCTAAGAAGGACAATGTGTTTACGGTTCGTAATCATGAAAATAAGGAAGATTTTTATGTGGATTCATAATTATCCAAATTGATACAAGAGCTTTGATTCTAAAAATTGGTGGGAGGTGAAGCTTTTCTTATTAAACCAAAGCATCAATTCATTTATCCCAATGGGTAGAATGAATTTGTGGTGCCCAGT
This sequence comes from Adansonia gregorii, assembly GCA_038382025.1. Taxonomy (NCBI): domain Eukaryota; kingdom Viridiplantae; phylum Streptophyta; class Magnoliopsida; order Malvales; family Malvaceae; genus Adansonia; species Adansonia gregorii. The sequence goes on along the minus strand of JBBYHO010285466.1, from coordinate 66,591 downwards.
CATTAAAAAAAAAAGATTATTATGTGAATATGTGTTTATCTAAATTAGAAGATGAGCTTTAATTCGAAAATTGGTAGAAATAGAAGTTTTTCTTATGGAAGCAAAGCATCAATTCATTTTTCCCAATAAGGAGAATGTGTTTATGGTTCCCAATAATGAAAAAAAAAGAGATTATTACGTGTATCTGTGTTTATCCCAATGGATAGAGAAGCTTTGATTCTAAAAAAGGATAGGAAGTAAAGTTTTTTCTTATAAAACCAATACATCAATTCACTTTTTGCAATGTGCAGAATTAATCTGTAGTGCCCAATCATTAAAACAAAGGTGATCACTATATGAATCCATGTTTATCCCAATTGAAGGGCGAACTTTAATTTTAAAAATGGTAGAAAAAGAAGTTTTTCTTACAAAACTAAAGCATCAATTCATTTACCCCAATGAGAAGATTGAATTTATGGTGCCCAATCATTAAAAGAAAGGAGATTATTATGTGAATCCATGTTTATCTCAATTGAAAGATGAACTTCAATTCTAAAAATGGTGGAAAGAAAAGCTTTTCTTATGAAACAAAGGCATCAATTCATTTATCCCAATGAGTAGAAAGTTTTTATGGGTCCCAATCATGAAAACAAAGGAGATTACTATGTGAATTCATGTTTATTCAACTGATAGACGAACTTTGATTCTAAAAAATGGCAGGAGGCAAAATTTTTCTTATGAAACCAAAATATCAATTCATTTACCCCAATGAATGGAATGAATTTATGGTGCCCTTCATTAAAAGAAAAGAGATTATTATGTGAATCCATATTTATCCTAATTAAAATACAAGCTTTAATTCTAAAATGGTGGAATGATAAGTTTTTCTTATGAAACAAAGGCATCGATATCGTTTATCAAAATGAAGAGAATGTGATTACAGTTCCTAATCATGAAAAGAAAGGAAATTATTATGTGAATTCGTGTTTACCCCAATTGATAGATGAACATTCATTCTAAAAAAGGGTGGGAAGTGAAGTTTTTGTTATCAAACAAAAGCACAATTTCATTTATCCCAATAAGTGAAATGAGTTTGTGGTGTCGAATCATTAAAAGAAGGGGGATTATTGCATGAATCCGTGTTTATCACAATTAAAAGACAAACTTTAATTCTAAAAATGGTAGAAGAAAAAGTTTTTCCTATGAAACCAAGGCATCAATATCTTTTATCCCAATGAGGAGAATGTGCTTATGGTTCTTAATCATGAAAACAAAGTAAATTATTACTTGAATTCATGTTTATCCCAATTGATAGACGAACTTTGATTTTAAAAAAGGTGGGAGGTGAAGTTTTTCTTATGAAACCACAGCATCAATTCATTTATCCTAATGAGTAAAATGAATTTGTGGTGCCCAGCCATTAAAAAAAAGAGATTATTATGTGAACCCGTGTTTATCCAAATTAAAAGATAAACTTTAATTCTAAAAATAGTAGAAATAGAAGTTTTTCTTATGAAAGCAAAGCATTAATTCATTTATCCTAATGAGGAGAATGCGTTTATGGTTCTTAATTATGAAAACAAAGGAGATTATTACATAAATTCATGTTTATCCTAATTGATAGACAAACTTTGATTCTAAAAAATGGTGGGAAGCGATTTTTTTTTAATGAAACCAATGCATCAATTCACTTATCGCAATGAGTAGAATGAATTTGCAGTGCCTAATCATTAAAAGAAAGGTGATTATTGTGTGAATCCTTGTTTATCCTAATTGAAAAATGAACTTTAATTCTAAAAATGGTAGAAAGAAAAGTTTTTTCTTATGAAACTAAAGCATCAATTCATTTATCCCAATGAGAAAATATGAATTTATGGTGCCTAATCATTAAAAGAAAGCAGATTATTATGTGAATCTATGTTTATCTCAATTGAAAAATGAACTTCAATTCTAAATATGGTAGAAAGAAAAGTTTTTCTTATGAAACCAAGGCATCAATATCATTTATCCTCATAAGGAGAAATTGTTTATGGTTACCAATCACGAAAACAAAGGAGATTACTACATGAATTCGTGTTTATCCCAACTGATTGATGCTTTGATTCTGAAAAATGGTGGGAAGTAAAGTTTTTCTTATCAAACCAAAGCATCAACTTATTTACCCTAAAGAGTGGAATGAATTTGGGTTACCCAGTCATTAAAAAAAAGATTATTGTGTGAATCCAAGTTGATCCCAATTGGAAGACGAACTTTAATTCTAAAAATGGTAGAATATGTTTATGATTCCTAATAATGAAAACAAAGGAGATTATTATGTGAATTTGTGTTTATCCAAATTGATAGATGAACTTTGTTTCTAAAAAATGGTGGGAAGTGAAGGTTTTCTTATGAAACCAAAGCATCAATTCATTTATCCCAATAAGTAAAATGAATTTATGGTGACCAATCATTAAATGAACGGAGATTATTATATGAATCCATGTTTATCCCAACTGAAGGACGAACCTTAATTCTAAAGTGGCAAAATGAGAAGTTTTTTTTATGAAACCAAGGCATTAATATCATGTATCCTAATAATGATAATGTGTTTATGGTTTCTCATCATGAAAACAAAGGAAATTATTATGTGTATTCGTGTTTATAGGCTAACTTTGATTCTAAAAAATGGTCAGAAGTGAAGTTTTTCTTATGAAACCAAAGCACCAATTCATTTATCCCATTGTGGTGCCCAATCATTAAAAGAAAGAAGATTATTATGTGAATCTATGTGTATCCCAATTGGTAGGTGAACTTTAATATGAAAAATTATGGAAAGAGAAGTTTTTCATATGATACCAAGGCATTAATATAATTTATCCCAAAGAGAAAAATGTGTTTATGGTTCCTAATCATGAAAACAAAGGAAATTATTAATTGAATTCATGTTTATCCCAATTGATAGATGAATTTTGATTCTAAAAATTGGTAGGAAATGAAGTTTTTCTTTTGAAGCCAAAGCATCAATATATTTATCCTAATGAGTAGAATGAATCTATGGTGCCCAATCATTAAAAGAAAGGAGATTATTATATGAATTCGTGTTTATCCCAATTAAAAGATGAGCTTTAATTATAAGAATGGTAGAAAGCTAAGCTTTTCTTATGAAAGCAAAGCATCAATTCATTTATACCAATAAGGAAAATGTTTTTATGGTTCCTAATCATGAAAACAAAGGAGATTATTACGTGAATTCGTGTTTATCCCAATTGATAGATGAACTTTGATTTTAAAAAATGGTGGGAGATGAAGTTTGTCTTTTGAAACGAAAGCACCAATTTAATTACCCTAAAGAGTAGAATGAATTTATGGTGCCTACTTATTAAAAGGAAGAAGATTATTATGTGAATTCATGATTATCTCATTTGAAAGACAAAATTTAATTCTAAAAATATGAGAAAGAGAAGTTTTTTTTTTGAAACCAGGGCATCGATATCATTTATCTCAACAAGGATAAGGTGTCTATGGTTCCTAATCATGAAAAGAAAGGAAATTATTACGTGAATTCGTGTTTATCCCAATTGATAGATAAACTTTGATTCTAAAAAAAGGTAGGAAATAAAGTTTTTCTTATGAAACCAAAGCATCAATTTAGTTATCCCAATGAGTATAATGAATTTGTGGTGCTTAATCATTAAAAGAAAGGAGATTTTTTGTGAATCTGCATTTATCCCAATTGAAAGATAAACATTAATTCTGAATTTGATAGAAAGATAAGTTTTTCTTATGAAAGCAAAGCATCAATTCATTTATCCCAATGTAGAGAATAGCATCAATTCATTTATCCCAATGTAGAGAATAGCATCAATTCATTTATCCCAACATGGAGAATGTGCTTATGCTTTCTAACCATGAAAACAAAAGAGACTATTATATGAATCTGTTTTTGTCCCGATTGATAGACGAGCTTTGATTCTAAAATGTGGTTGGAAGTAAAGTTTTTCCTACAAAACCAAAGCTTCAATTCCTTTATCCTAATGAGGAGAATGAATTTATGGTGCTCAAGCATGAAAGGAACGAAGATTATTATCTGAATTCATGTTTATCCCAATTGAGAGATGAACTTTAATTCTAAAATTGATAGAAAGGTAAGCTTTTCTTATTAAAGCAAACATTAATTCATTTATCCTAATGTGGAGAATGTGCTTAAGCTTCCTAGTCATGAAAACAAAGGAGATTATTATGTGAATTAGTGTTTATCCCAAATGATAGACGAGCTTTGATTCTAAAAAATGGTGGGAAGTGAAGCTTTTTTTTTATGAAACCAAAGCATCAATTCATATATCCCAATAAGTGGAATGAATTGTGGCACTCAATCTTTAAAAGAAAAGAGATTATTTCATGAATTCATGTTTGTCCCGATTGAAAGATGAACTTTAATTCTAAAATTGGTAGAAAGATAAGTTTTGGTTATGAAAGCAAAGCATCAATTCATTTATCCCAATGAGAAGAATGTGTTTATGGTTCCTAATAATGAAAACAAAGAAGATTATTATGTGAATTCATTTCTATCTTAGTTGTTAAATGAACTTTGATCCTAAAAAATGGTAGGAAGTGAAGTTTTTCTTATAAAACCGAAGCATCAATTCATTTATCCTAACAAATAGAATGAATTTTTAATGCCCAATCATTAAAGAAAAGGAGATTATTGTGTGATTCAATGTTTATCCCAATTGAAAGGTGAGCTTTAATTCTAAAAATGGTAGAAAAAGAAGTTTTTCTTATGAAAGCAAAGCATTAATTCATTATCCCAATGTGGAGTGCTTACGATTCCTTAGCATGAAAACAAAGGAGATTATTATGTTTATTCATGTTTATCCCAATTGATAGATAAGCTTTGATTCTAAAAATGGTGAGAAGTTAAGTTTTTCTTATCAAACCAAAGTGTTAACTCATTTATCCCAAGAAGTGGAATGAATTTGCAGTGCCCAATCATTAAAAGAAAAGAGATTATTATGTGAATCGAAGTTTATCCTAATTAAAAGATGAACCTTATTCTAAAAATGGTAGAAAGAGAAATTTTTTTATGAAAGCAAAGCATCAATTCATTTATCCTGATAAGGAGAATGTGTTTATGGTTCTTATTCATGAAAACAAAGGAGATTATTATGTGAATTCATGTTTATCCTAATTGATAGATGAACTTTGTTTCTAAAAAAAGGTGGGAAGTGAAGTTTTTCTTTTGAAACCAAAGCATCAATTCATTATTTCCAATGAGTAGAACGAGTTTGTGGTGCCCAATCATTACAAAAATGAGATTACCATGCAAATCCATGTTTATCCCAATTGAAAGATGAACTTTAATTCTAAAAATGGTAGAAAAATTTTTTCTCATAAAACCAAAGTATCAATTCATTTATCCTAATAAGTAGCATGAATTTGTGGTGACCAATCATTAAAAGGGCGGAGATTATTGTGCGAATCCTTGTTTATCCCAATTGAAAGATGAACCTTAATTTTAAAAATGGCAGAATGAAAAGTTTTTCTTATGAAACCAAAGCATCAATATCATGTATCCTAACGAGGATAATGTGTTTATGGTTCCTAATCATGAAAACAAAGGAAATTATTATGTGAATTCGTGTTTATCCCAATTGATAGTGAACTTTGATTCTAAAAAATGGTGGGAAGTAAACTTTTTCTTATGAAACAAAAGCACCAATTCATTTATCCCATTATGGTGCCCAATCATTAAAAGAAAAGAGATTATTATGTGAATCCATGTGTATCCCAATTGGTAGATGAACTTTAATATGAAAAATTATGGAAAGAGACATTTTTCATATCAAACCAAGGCATCAATATAATTTATCCCAAAGAGGAGCATGTGTTTATGGTTCCTAATCATGAAAACAAAGGAAATTATTAATTGAATTCGTGTTTATCCCAGTTGATAGATGAACTTTGACTCCAAAAAATGGTGGGAGGTGAAGTTTGCCTTTTGAAACCAAAGCACCAATTCAATTACCCTAAAGAGTAAAACGAATTTGAGGTGCCCACTCATTAAAAAAAAGGAGATTATTATGTGAGTCCATGTTTATCCCGCTTGTAAGACAAAATTTAATTCTAAAAATGGCAAAAAAAAGTTTTTCTCATGAAACCAAGGCATCAATATCATTTGTCCCAACAAGGATAATGTGTTTATGGTTTTTAATCATGCAAAAAGAAAAAAAATTATTACATGAATTCGTGTTTATCCCAAATGATAGATGAACATTATCCTAAAAAAGGGTGGGAAATGGAATTTTTCTTATGAAACCAAAGCAATAATTCAGTTATCCCAGTGTGTAGAATGAATTTGTGATGCTCAATCATGAAAAAAAAGAGATTATTATGTGAATCTGTATTTATCTAGATTGAAAGATGAACTTTAATTCTGAAATTGATAGAAAGATAAGTTCTTCTTATGAAAGCAAAGCATCAATTCATTTATCCGAATGTGGAGAATAACATTAATTCATTTATCCCAATGTGGAGAATATACTTATGCTTCCTAATCATGAAAACAAAGGAGATTATTATGTGAATTTGTGTTTGTCCGACTTGATAAACAAGTTTTGACTCTAAAAAATGGTGGCAAGTAAAGTTTTTCTTATGAAATCAAATCTTCAATTCGTTTATCCCAATAAGTAGAAACAATTTGTGGTGCACAATCATTAAAAGAAAGGAAATTATTACGTAAATCCATATTTATCCCGATTGAAGATGAACTTTAATTTTAAAATTGATAGAAAGATAAGTTTTTCTTATGAAAGCAAAGCATTAATTCATTTATCCCAACGTGGAGAATATGCTTATGCTTCATAATAATGAAAACAAAGTAGATTATTATGTTAATTCGTGTTTATCCCAAATGATAGACAAGCTTTGATTCTAAAAAATGGTAGGAAGTGAAGTTTTTCTTGTAAAACCAAAGCATCAATTCATTTATCCCAATAAGTAAAATGAATTGTGGTCTTTAATCATTAAAAGAAAGGAGATTATTACATGAATCCATGTTTATCCCGATTGAAAGATGAACTTTAATTCTAAAATTGGTAGAAAGATAAGTTTTTGTTATGAAAGCAAAGCATCAATTTATTTATCCCAACGAAGAGAAAGTGTTTATGGTTCCTAATGATGTAAACAAAGGAGATTTTTATGTGAATTCGTGTCTATCTTAGTTGATAGATGAACTTTGATTCTAAAAAATGGTAGGAAATAGAGTTTTACTTATGAAACCAAAGCATCAATTCATTTATCCTAATAAGTAGAATGAATTTGCGATGCCCAATCATTAAAAGAAAGGAGATTATTAAGTGATTCAATTTTTATCGCAATTCAAAGATTAACTTTAATTCTAGAAATGGTAGAAAGAGAAATTTTTCTTATGAAAGCAAAGCATTAATTCATTTATCACAATGTGGAGTGCTTACACTTCCTAATCATGAAACCAAAAGAGATTATTATGTTTATTCATGTTTATCCCAATTGATAGATGAGGTTTGATTCTAAAAAATAGTGGGAAGTTAAGTTTCTCTTATAAGACCAAAGCTTCAATTCTTTTGTCCCAACAAGTAGAATGAATTTATGGTGCTCAATCATTAAAAGAAAGGAGATTATCATGTGAATCCATGTTTATCCTGATTGAAATATGAACTTTAATTCTAAAATTGATAGGAAGATAAGTTTTTCTTATGAAAGCAAAGCATTAATTATTTTATCCCAATGTAGAGAATGTGCTTATGCTTCCTAACCAAGAAAACGAAGGAGATTATTACGTGAATTCATGTTTATCCCAAATGATAGATGAGCTTTGATTCTAAAAAATGATGGGAAATGAAGTTTTTCTCATAAAACCAAAGCATCAACTATTTATTCCAATGCGTAGAATGAATTGTGGTGCTTAATCATTAAAAGAAAAGAGATTATTACATGAATACGTGTTTATCCTGATTGAAAGATGAACTTTAATTCTAAAATTGGTAGAAAGATAAGTTTTTGTTATGAAAAAAAAGCATCAATTCATTTATCCTAATGAGGAGAATGTGTTCATGGTTTCTGATGAAGAAAACAAAGGAGATTTTTATGTGAATTCGTGTCTAAAACAAAGGAGATTTTTATGTGAATTCGTGTCTATCTTAGTTGATAGATAAACTTTGATTCCAAAAAATTGTAGGAAATGAAGTTTTTCTTATGAAAGCAAAGCATTAATTCATTTATCCTAATAAGTAGAATGAATTTTCGATGCCCAATCATTAAAAAAAAAAGGAGATTATTATGTGATTCAATGTTTATCCTAATTGAAAGATTAATTTTAATTCTAAAAATGGTAAAAAGAGAAATTTTTCTTATAGCATCAATTCATTTATCACAATGTGGAGTGTTTACAATTCCAAATCATGAAAACAAAGGAGATTATTACGTTTATTTGTGTTTAACCCAATTGATAGATGAGCTTTGATTCTAAAAAATGGTAGGAAATTAAGTTTTCTTATAAAACTAAAGCTTCAATTCTTTTAGCCTAATAAGTAGAATGAATTTGTAGTGCTCAATCATTAAAATAAAAGAGATTATTATGTGAATCCATATTTATCCCGATTGAAAGATGAACTTTAATTCTAAAATTGATAGAAAGATAAGTTTTTCTAATGAAAGGAAAGCACCAATTCATTTATCCCAATGTGGAAAATGTGCTTATGCTTCCTAATCATGAAAACAAAGGAGATTATTATGTGAATTCATGTTTATCCCAAATGATAGATGAGCTTTGATACTAAAAAATGGTGGGAAGTGATGTTTTTATTACGAAACCAAAGCATCAATTCATTTATCCTATTAAGTAAAATGAATTATGGTGGTTAATCATTAAAAGAAAGAAAATTATTACATGAATCCATGTTTATCTCAATTGAAAGATGTACTTCAAATTGGTAGAAAGATACGTTTTTCTTATGAAAGCAAAGCATCAGTTCATTTATCCTAATAAGGAGAATGTGTTTATGGTTCCTAAGGATGAAAACAAAGGAGATTTTTACGTGAATTCATGTCTATCTTAGTTGAGAGATAAACTTTGATTCTACAAAATGGTAGGAAGTGAAGTTTTTCTTATGAAACTAAAGCATTAATTCATTTATCCTAATGAGTAGAATGAATTTACGATGCCCAATCATTAAAAGAAAGGAGATTATTTTGTGATTCAATGTTTATCCCAACTGAAAGATTAACTTTAATTCTAAAAACGGTAGGAAGAGAAATTTTTCTTATGAAGGCAAAGCATCAATTCATTTAACACAATGTGGAGTGCTTACGCTTCCTAATCATGAAAATAAGGGAGATTATTATGTTTATTCATGTTTATCCTAATTGATAGATGAGCTTTGATTCTAAAAAATGATAGGAAGTTAAGTTTTTCTTATAACCAAAGCTTCAATTCTTTTATCCCAATGAGTAGAATGAATTTGTGGTGCTCAATCATTAAAAGGAAGGAGATTATTATGTGAATCCGTGTTTATCCTGATTGAAAGATAAACTTCAATTCTAAAAATGATAGAAAGATAAGTTTTTCTTATGAAAGCAAGGCACCAATTCATTTATCCCAATGTGAAGAATGTGCTTATACTTCCTAATCATGAAAACAAAGGAGATTATTATGTGAATTTATGTTTATCCCAAATGATAGACGAGCTTTAATTCTAAAAAATGGTGGGAAGTAAAGTTTTTCTTTTTAAACTAAAGCATCAATTCATTTATCCCATTGAGTAAAGTGAATTATGGTGCTCAATCTTTAAAAGAAAAAAGATTATTACATGAATCTGTGTTTATCCTGATTGAAAGATAAACTTTAATTCTAAAATTGGTAGAAAGATAAGTTTCTCTTATGAAAGCAAAGCATCAATTCATTTATCCCAATGAGGAGAATATGTTAATGGTTCCTAATAATGAAAACAGAAGGGGTTTTTATGTGAATTCGTGTCTATCTTAATTGATAGATGAACTTTGATTCTAAAAAATGGTAGGAAGTAAAGTTTTTCTTATGAAACCAAAGCATCAATTCATTTAACCTAATGAGTAGAATGAATTTGTGATGCCCAATCATTAAAAGAAAGGAGATTAGTATGTGATTCAATTTTCATCCCAATTGAAAGATTAACTTTAATTCTAAAAATCATAGAGAGAGAAGTTTTTCTTATGAAAGCAAAATATCAATTCATTTATCATGATGTGGAGTGCTTACGCTTCCTAATCATGAAAATAAAAGAGATTATTATGTTTATTCGTATTTATCCCAATTGATAGTTGAGCTTTGATTCTAAAAAATGGTAGAAAGTTAAGTTTTTCTTATAAAACCAAAGCTTCAATTCTTTTATCCCAATGAGTAGAATGAATTTGTGAGGAGATTATTATGTGAATGCATGTTTATCCCGATTGAAAGATGAACTTTAATTCTAAAATTGATAGAAAGATAAGTTTTTCTTATGAAAGCAAAGTATCAATTCATTTATCCCAATGTGGGAGAATGTGCTTATGCTTCCTAATCATGAAAATGAAGGAGATTATTACATGAATTCGTGTTTATCCTAATTAACAGATGAGCTTTGATTCTAAAAAATGGTAGGAAGTGAAGTTTTTCTTATAAAACCAAAGCATCAATTCAATTATCCCAATGTGTAGAATGAATTTGTGGTGCTCAATCATTAAAAGAAAGGAGATTATTACTTAGATTCGTGTTTATCCCGATTGAAAAATGAACTTTAATTCTAAAATATGTAGAAAGATAAGTTTTTCTTATGAAAGCAAAGTATCAATTCATTTATCCTAATGAGAAGAATGTATTTATGATTCCTAATCATTAAAACAAAGGAGATTATTAGGTGAATTCATTTTTATCTTAATTGATAGATGAGCTTTGATTCTAAAAATTGGTTGGAAGTGAAGTTTTTCTTATGAAATAAAGCATTAATTCATTTATCCTAATGAGTAGAATGAATTTGTTGTGCCCAATCATAAAAAAAAAAAAGATTATTATGTAATTTAAAGCTTATCCTAATTGAAAGATGAACTTTAATTCTAAAAATGGTACAAAGAGATGTTTTTCTTATGAAACCAAAGCATCAATTCGTTTATCCCAATGTGGAGAATATGCTTATGCTTCCTAATCATGGAAAGAAATGAGGTTATTATGTGATTTCATGTTGATCCTAATTGATAGATGAGCTTTGATTCTAAAAAATGGTGGGATGTAATGCTTTTCTTATGAAACTAAAGCTTTAATTCGTTTGTCCTAATGAGTAGAATGAATTTGTGGCGCTCAATCATTAAAAGAAAAGAGAATATTACTGTTACAATGCATCCCGAGGTGGATCCTTACGGATCAATGGTGCGTATGACTTAAAATATTTTCCTGACTTGGATATGTCTTTTTGATTAAGGCTATTCTTTGGTGATGTGATGAGAACGAGAATGTATAGATTCTCGACTTGTGGTACAATAAAAGGGATCGTAAGATGAATCGCTCATCTTATTGGTCTCGGATGATAATCATGAAATGGCTAATGCTAGAAGTCACCACTGATCATTTGTGGCTAGGCATGATCGGATGCCTATTGAAACCTATGTTTTGAGTTACAAAACTCAAAACATCGATCCTGTGGTCTACGTAGTGCAAAGATTCATTGTTGGGTTGGGAGTTGGTTATGCACTATAGGGTATAAACGTCTTCACGACACCCAAAATCAGTACCTTACTAGCTAATGTCTTATCTTGGTTTCGATTCTTTCGATCATAACTTGTTGCTACTTCAATATAACTCTCTTTTAATGCATGAATCTTATAGAAATACAAATCCAGGTTTTGATGAAAAAGATTTGATCTCATATACGCCTTGAAGAGATAGGGAATATTGAAATTTTCAATAAAATGACCTCTAGATTTTACTTTGAAAATGGAATGTTCCACTTTGAGCACTGGAGTGATACCTACATGGACCATTACCTTTAGTTTTATTTGAAATGATTGGAAAACATGAATACAAATAATCATTGCAAAGAAATCATGGTAGTAAGGCAACAAATGAAGTAACATAACATGGATCATTCAATCCAATGATAAAGAAAAGGGATGGACTATTGGAATTTATCTCACAATTAGCATCGATCATCTAAAAATAATCGAATTATTAATTTTTAAGATGCATCTGGGTTTCTTGATTGAACAAGGTATGTTGGACACATTCATGAAATTTTAAGAAGGAGAAAAAATGATTAATTGTAGTTAAAAGACAAGGTCGGAGTATCCCTTCAGAAATATGGGTTTGGAGTATCCCCATGGATGACAAATAATTTTGACAAAGGAGGATTTTTAAATCTTGAAAATTTTGAAGAGTGAGGTTGGAGTATTCCCTCGAAAGGTCAGGGTTGGAGTATCCCCTCGCAAGGTCAAGGTTGGAGTACTCCCAAAAGTGGCACGTCTGACACTCTTTAGACAAGTCGAGTTAGAAAACTTAAGTTGACAAAACTTTGTGATTTAGGAAATATGTGAGCATTTCGACAACTTTTAGCAAAAGAAATTATTGTGAATAAGGATGGTAAAGATGTAAAATGTGTTTATTCCTTCATACAAGCCTATGGGAGGTCATAGTATGTTCTCGAGTCTAATCGGGGTGATACAAAGACATTCGAATGTCTCAAGACGAAATTCAAGAAAATAACTCAATTTTGGCCTTAACCAAAAATAGGGGACAGCATTGTGCTATACTGCTTCTCGAATTTATTCTAAATTGGTTTGAAGGCTTTAGATAGTGGACAAGATATTGTTAGAAAGGTAACTCAACAAAGGTCAACTAAAAACATTCCCCATATCCCAAAAAGTCATTTTTGGGGAAATAAATTTTCAAGTTCAGACTGATTGAGCTGTTGGAGGAGAGTAAAAGGGAGAAGGTGTGCCAAATTTTGAAAAATCATCTCAGACTCATTTGGTATCAAAAAATTGCAAGTGATACCTTTTTGAAAAGGAGATTTGATTAATCTTTTAGGAAAAATGTTTGAAAAATTTGGAAAAATCATTTAGTGGGCCTGAATGGCCCAACTAGAATACTTGTTTGGATTCTAGAGGTTTTGGACAGTTTAGATTTGAAAAATGGTAACTCTCTCATTCAAAATGATCCGAGGGTGAATAAGACATCATTTTAAAGGTAATTCGACATACATTGAGAGAAAAATATCAAAAAATTCGTGAAAAATCATTTAGGGTTTTAAAGTGATTTTTAATTTGCTACAGTTGTGCTATCTCTCATTTTTATGTCTACGAGTCCAAACTTGAGTCATTGATGTTAGAATGCCTATGACTGAAGGGAAAGAGTGGCATGAATGTCACAGACTTATTTGCATAGCCCTAGAGTAGTTTGATACAATGAAACAGCCCGTTGATCATACCATTTAAGGTTTGGACTTAAAAAAAGACACAAATATTTAGGGAATGATTGTAAGACCATTTTTGTTTTAAAATTAGAAGATTTGAGCTTCTTTAACCAAGATTCCAGATATGGAAAACTTAATTTTCCCCAAGATATTTTGCTAACTTCAAGGAAAATGCTAAGTCCATGCTAATCCTCATTAGTTGAGGTTAACATGGTTGGCTTGGGGAGGTTTTAAAAATCAGTTTTTAATAGCCATCAAACATGCATTTTGACAAGGGGAAGACAATAAACATACAAGGAAATTGCACGTAACATGAATTGGGATGCTAACTTTACCAATGGTCTAGGCAAAGAATGTGTTATCGATTTTGATTGGAAAATGTTATGGATGCTAAAAATAACAATGATTCATGCAAGCTAATGTATAAATGTGCTTAAATTGTGTTAGGCTAATGATTCATACATGGATTAAGGATAACAAGATGCATGGACATGGCATAAAATGCATGAGCAAGAGATATTTAACTAATGAGATTGAAATGAGGCATTTTACACATAAAAGGGGTATTAAAGCATCCAAATCTTAAACTACCACAACCAAAAGCCATAATAATGCATGATAATCCTAAGGGGGTGATGGAAACATGGAGAGCTTACTAAAATGATGAAAGTACTGAAAAATAAAAAATAAAAGTGATAAAGTGAGAAGTTATACCAACAAAACTTCACTTTCTAGCCAAATAATTGGAGCTGTAGAGATGGCTTGAATTTCCCTCTTTTCCTTGTTGTTAATAAGCTAGAGAAAAAACAATGAGGTTTTGGTTTTAATATGGATGAAGGTGATTTTTAGAATGTGTAATGGTTAGGAATAAAGTGTTTTGGGCTACTTTTGGGTGCTGAGTAAAGGCTACGAGATTTGTTTTTTTGGCATAGGAATGTATTTGTGGAAGTGTAAATGAGCCGAAATCTAACCTTTTTTAGCTGAGATAAAAGTGGTCCCTTTATACCAACATTTTGGAGCCAAATTGGAGGTGTTTTTGGCCATTTCTCAAGAGGGACAAAGGGATGCCAACATGGTGGCTATAGGGAGCAACTTGCCACCAATGTGATGGGCATAGGGTGGCTAGTTTAAAAGCTGAAATGATTTTCTAGCAAATAGGGTGGCTGATGGTGGTATCGGCCAACAACTAGAGAGGAGTAAGGTGATCAAATGACATTAAACCTTCTGATCTAATTTAGACTTAAAAATGGTTTGATTAATTTAAAAGTCTAAATTCGTAATTTAATATTTGTTTTAATCTTTCCTGATGCAAAGAAATAAGTTAAAATTGAGTTTTGGATCAATGGTAGATGAGTAAAAAATGCCTACACCGTGAAAATGGCCTGTATGCATCAATACATTGCATAATGCATTAAGGTCCAAAAACCTTATGTGTATCGATACAATGAACATTGTATGGATACTATGATCATTGTATCGATACTATGAACCACTGTATCGATACTTAAACCATTATATTGATATATGTTAATATGTATTGATACATTTCTTTACAAAATGCATGTTTTGGTCTTGATATGGCATAGTATTGATACACGAGGTACTATATTAGTACAGAGGCTCATGTGTCGACACCTCTACATGTTGTATCGAAACAAATGGGGACATTTCAAATTTTTGGATCATTAGAGCATTGTATCGATACAAGAGAACGATGTATCAATGCATTCAAGTAAAATTATGAATTTTCTCATATATTTTGTCCTCGGACACCTTGAACTATGTAATTTGATGCCACACCTTTGCATTTACCTTTGATATGATCCCTAGCCTCTTTGACCTCCTCAAAATAAATTTTTGCCGATCATCACCCCCTCTCATGTCCATGCTCCAGATTGCTAAAAAATAGCCCTTACAAAATAAGGTGTCTACAATTACAAGAATCCGTATTTATCCTGATTGAAAGATAAACTTTAATTCTAAAATTGGTAGAAAGATAAGTTTTTCTTATGAAAGCAAAGCATCAATTCATTTATCCCAACATGGAGAATATGCTTATGCTTCCTAATCATAAAAACAAAAGAGATTATTATGTGAATTTGTGTTTATCTCTAATGATAGACAAGCTTTGATTCTGAAAAGTGAAGGGAAGTGAAGCTTTTTTTATGAAACCAAGCATCAATTCGTTTACCGCAATGAGTAGAATGAATGTGCAGTGCTTAATCATTAAAAGAAAAGAGATTATTACGTGAATCCGTGTTCATCCCGATCAAAAGATAACTTTAATTCTAAAACTGGTAGAAAGGTAAGTTTTTCTTATGAAAGCAAAGCATCACTTTATTTATCCCAAAGAGGAGAATGTGTTTATGGTTCCTAATCATGAAAACAAAGAAGATTACTACATGAATTCATTTTTATCTTAATTAATAGATGAACTTTGATTCTAAAAAATGGTTAGAAGTGAAGTTTTTTTTAATGAAACTAAAGCACCAATTCATTTATCCTAACAAGTAAAATGAATTTGTTGTGCCTAATCATTAAAAAAAGGAGCTTATTACGAAATTCGATGTTTATCCTAATTGAAAGACGAACTCTAATTCTAAAAATGGTGGAAAGAGACGTTTTTCTTATGAAAACAAAGCATCAATTCATTTATCCCAGTGTGGAGAATGTGCTTATGCTTGCTAATCACGAAAACAAAGGAGATTATTATGTGAATTCATGTTTTTCCCAATTGATAGACGAGCTTTGATTCAAAAAAATGGTGGGAAGTAAAGTTTTTCTTTATAAAACTAAAGCTTCAATTCATTTATCCTAATGAGTAGAATGAATTTGTAGTGCTCAATCATTAAATGAAAAGAGATTATTACGTGAATCCGTGTTTATCCTAATTGAAAGATAAACTTTAAATCTAAAATTGATAGAATGATAAATTTTTCTTATGAAAGCAAAGCATTCAGTTCATTTATCCTAATATGGAAAATGTGTTTATGCTTCCTAATCATGAAAACAAAGGAGGTTATTAATGTTAATTTATGTTTATCCCAAACAATAGATGATTTTTTATTCTAAATAATGGTGGGAAATGAAGTTTTTCTTATGAAACCAAAGCATCAATTCATTTATCCCAATAAGTAGAATGAATTTATGGTGCTCAATCACTAAAAAAAAGAAGATTATTACTTGAATCCGTGTTTATCTTAAATAAAATATGAACTTTAATTCTAAAATTGGTAGAAATATAAGTTTATCTTATGAAAGCAAAGCATCAATTCATTTATCCCAATAAGGAGAATGTATTTATGGTTTCTAATCCTGAAAATGGAGGGGATTATTACATGAATTCTAGTTTATCTTAATTGATAGATGAACTTTGATTCTAAAAAATGGTAGGAAGTGAAGTTTTTTTATGAATCCAAAGCATCAATTCATTTATCCTAATGAGTAGAATGAATTTGTGGTTCCCAATCATTAAAAGAAAGGAGATTGTTATGTGATTCAACGTTTATCCCAATTGAACGATGGACTTTAATTCTAAAAATGGCAGAAAAATAAGTTTTTCTTATGAAACAATGCATCCATTCATTTATCCTAATATGGAGAATGCGCTTATGCTTCTTAATATGAAAACAAAAGAGATTATTATGTGAGCTCGTGTTTATCCCAATTGATAGATTCTAAAAAATGGTAGGAAGTAAAGTTTTTCTTATGAAACCAAAGCTTCAATTCATTTATCCCAATAAGTAGAATGAATATGTGGTGCTCAATCATTAAAGAAAAGCAGATTATTATGTAAATCCGTGTTTATTTCAATTGAAATATGAACTTTTATTTTGAAAATGGCAGAAAGAGAAGTTTTTCTTATGAAACTAAAGCATCAATTTAATTATCCCAATGAGGAGAATGAATTTATGGCGCCTAATAATTAAAAAAAAAAAGAGATTATTACATGAATCCATGTTTATTTTAATTGAAAGATGAACTTTAATTCTAAAAAAGGTAGAAAGACAAGTTTTTCTTATGAAACCAAAGCTTCAATTCATTTATCCTAAAGAGGAGAATGAATTTTGGTGCCTAATCATTAAAAGACCAGAGATTGCTAAGTGAATCTATGTTTATCCCTATTGAAAGATGAACTTTAATTCTAAAAACGGTGGAAAAAAAGTTTTCCTATAAAACCAAGGCATCAATATCATTTATCCTAATAAGGAGAATATGTTTATGGTCCCTAATCATGAAAACAAAGCAGATAATTATGGGAATTCATGTTTATCCCAATTTATAGATGAACTTTGATTCTAAAAAAATGGTGGGAAGTGATGTTTTCCTTATAAAACCAAAGCATCAATTCATTTATCCAAATAAGTGGAATGAATTTATGGTGTCCAATCATTAAAAGATAGGAGATATTATGTGAATCCATGTTTATCCTAATTAAAAGATGGACTTTAATTTTAAAAATGGTAGAAAGAGAAGTTCATCTTATGAAATCAAGGCATCAATATTATTTATCCCAATGAGAAGAATATGTTTATGGTTCCCAATCGCGAGAACAAAGGAAATTATTATATGAATTCTTATTTATCCCAATTGATAGACGAACACTGATACTAAAAAATGGTGGGAAGTGATGTTTTTCTTATGAAACCAAAGCATCAGTTCATTTATCCTAATGAGTAGAATGAATTTTTGGTGCCCAACCATTAAAAGAAAGGAGATTATTATGTGTATCTGTGTTTATGACAATTGAAAGATGAACTTTAATGCCAAAAATGGTAGAAAGAAAAGTTTTTCTTATGAAACCAAGGCATTAATATCATTTATCCTAATAAGGAGAATGTGTTTATGGTTCCTAATCATGAAAACAAAGGAAATTATTATGTGAATTCATGTTTATCCCAATTGACAGATGCACTTTGATTCTAAAAAATGGTGGTAGGTAAAGTTTTTCTTGTAAAACCAAAGTATCAATTCATTTACCCTAATGAGTAGAATGAATTGATAGTGCCCAATCATTAAAAGAAAGGATATTATTATGTCGATAGGTGTTTTCCCGAATCAAAAGTAAACTTTAATTCCAAAAATGGTAGGAAGAGAAGTTTTTCTTATGAAAGCAAAGCATCAATTCATTTATCCCAATGAGGAGAATGTGGCTACGATTTCTAATCAAGAAAACGAAGTAAATTATTACGTGAATTAATAGATGAACTTTGATACTAAAAAATGGTGGGAAGTGAAGTCTTTCTAATGAAACCAAAGCATCAATTCATTTATCCTAATGAGTAGAATGAATTTATGGTGCCCAACCATTATAAGAAAAGAGATTATTATGTGAATCCGTGTTTATCGTAATTGAAAGGTGAACATTAATTCCAAAAAAGGTAGAAACAGAAGTTATTCTTAAGAAACAAAGGCATCAATATCATTTATCCCAATGAGGAGAATGTATTTAGGTTCCTAATCATGAATACGTGAATTCATGTTTATTCCCATTGATAGATGAACTTTGATTCTAAAAAATGGTAGGAAGTGAAGTTTTTCTCATCAAACCAAAGCATTAATTCATTATCCCAATGAGTGGAATAATTTTGTGGTACCCAATCATTAAAAGAAAGGGGATTATTATATGAATCCATGTTTATCCTAATTGAACGACGAACTTTAATTCTAAAAATGGTAGATAGAGAAGTTTTTCCTATGAAAGCAAAGCACCAAATCATTTATCCTAATGAGCATAATGTGTTTATGGTTTCTAATCTTTGAAACAAAGGAGATTATTGCGTCAATTCATGTTTATCGCAGTTCAAAGATGAACTTTGATTCTAAAAAATGGTGGGAAGAAAAGTTTTTCTTGTGAAACCAAAGCATCAATTCATTTATCCTATTAAGTAGAATGAATTTGTGGTGCCCAATCATTAAAAGAAAAGTGATTACTATGTGATTCAGTGTTTACCCCAATTGAAAGACGAACTATAATTCTAAAAATGGTAAAAAGAGAAGTTTTTCTTATGAAACTAAAGCATCAATTCATTTATCCCAATAAGGAGAATGCACTCATGGTACCTAATCCTGAAAACAAAGGAAATTATTGCATGAATTCATGTTTGTCCCAAGTGATAGACAAAAATTGATCATAAAAATTTGGTGGGAAGTGAAGTTTTTAGTATGAAACCAAAGCATCAATTCATTTATCCTAATGAGTAGAATGAATTTGTGGCATCTAATAATTAAAAGAAAGGTGATTTCCATGTGAATCCGTGTTTATCCTAAGTGAAAAATAAACTCTAATTCAAAAAAGGGTAGAAGGACAAGTTTTTCACATGAAAGCAAAGTATCAATTCATTTATCCCAAAAAGGAGAATGTGTTTATGGTTCTTAATCATGAAAACAAAGGAGATTGTTACATGAATTCATGTTTATCCCAATTGATAGATGAACATTGATTCTAAAAAATGGTGTGAAGTGAAATTTTTCTTATGAAACTAAATCATCAATTCATTTATCCCAAAGAGTAAAATGAATTTATGGTGCCCAATCATTTAAAAAAGGTTATTATTATGTGAATCCATATTTATCCCAATTTAAACATGAATTTTGATTCTAAAAAAGGTAGAAAAGTAGTTTTTCCTATGAAAGGAAAGCATCAATTGATTTATCCCAATAAGAAGAATGTGTTTATGGCTCTTAATCATGAAAAGAAAGGGGATTTTTATGTGAATTTGTGTTTATCCACATTGATAGATGAACTTTGACTCTAAAATTTGGCGAGAAGTGAAGTTTTTTCTTATGAAACCAAAGCATCAATTCATTTATCCCATCAAGTAGAATGAATATGTAGTGCCCAATCATTAAGAGAAAAGAGATTTTATGTGATTCAGAGTTTATCCTAATTGAAAGACAAAATTTAATTCTAAAAATGGTAAAAAGAGAAGTTTTTCATATGAAACCAAAGCATCAATTCATTTATCCCAATGAGGAGAATGAACTTATGGCACCTAATCATTAAAAGAAAGGAGATTGTTATGTGAATCCATGTTTATCCCAATAGAAAGACAAACTTTAATTCTAAAAATGCTAGAAAGAGGAGTTTTTCTTATGAAAGCAAAGCATCAATTCATTGATCCTAATGAGGAGAATGTGTTTTTGGTTCGTAATCATGAAAACAAAAAAGATTATTACATGAATTCTTGTTTAACTTAATTGATAGATGAACTTTGATTCTACAAAATAGTAGAAAGTGAAGTTTTTCTTATGAAACCAAGGCATCAATTCATTTGTCCTAATGAGTACAATGAACTTGTGGTGCCCAATCATTAAAAGAAACAAGATTATTATGTGAATCCACGTTTATCCTGATTGAAAGATGAACTTTAATTCTAAAATTGATAGAAAGATAAGTTTTTCTTATGAAAGTAAAGCATTAATTCATTTATCCCAATGTGAAGAATGTGCTTATGCTTCCTAATCATGAATACATGGAGATTATTATGTGAATTCATGTTTATCCTAATTGATAGACGAGCTTTGATTCTAAAAAATGGTGGGAAGTAAAGCTTTTCTTATGAAACCAAAGCTTTAATTCATTTATCCCAATGAGTAAATTGAATTTGTGGTGCTCAATCATTAAAAAAAAGGAGAGTATTATGTGAATCCATGTTTATCTCGATTGAAAGATGAACTTTAATTCTAAAATTGATAGAAAGATAAGTTTTTCTTACGAAAGCAAAGCATCAATTCATTTATCCCAAAGTGGAGAATGTGCCTATGCTTCCTCATCATGAAAACAAAGGAGATTATTATGTGAATTCATGTTTATCCTAATTGATAGATGAGGTTTGATTCTAAAAAAAGGTGGGAAGTGAAGCTTTTTTTACAAAACCAAAGCCTTAATTCATTTATCCCAATGAGTAGAATGAATTTATGGTGCCCAATCATTAAAATAAGGGAGATTATTATGTGGATCGATGTTTTTTTGAATTGAAAGGCAAACTTTAATTCCAAAAATGGTAGAAAGAGAAGGTTTTAATATGAAAGCAAACCATCAATTCACTTATCCCAATGAGGAGAATATGTTTATGGTTCCTAATCATAAAAACAAAAGAGATTATTATGTGAATTCATGTTTATGCCAATTGATAGACGACCTTTGATACTAAAAAATGGTGGGAAGTGAAGTTTTTCTATTGAAACCAAAGCATTAATTCATTTATCCCAATGAGTAGAATGAATTTATGGTGCCAATCATTATAAGAAAGGAGATTATTATGTGAGTCCATGCTTCTCGCAATTGAAAGGTGAACATTAATTCCAAAAATGGTAGAAAGAGAAGTTTTTTTTTGAAACAAAGGCATCAATATCATTTATCCCAATGAGGAAAATATGTTTATGGTTCCTAATCATGAAAACAAAGGAAATTATTTCGTGAATTCATGTTTATCCTTATTGATAGATGAACTTTGATTCTAAAAAATGGTGGGAAGTGAAGCTTTTCTTATCAGACCAAAGCATTAATTTATTTATCCCAATGAGTGGAATGATTTTATGGTGGCCAATCATTAAGGAAAGGGCATTATTATATGAACCCGTGTTTATCCCAATTGAACGATGAACTTTAATTTTAAAAATGATAGAAAGAGAAGTTTTTCCTATGAAAGAAAGGCATCAATTCATTTATCCTAATAAGCAAAATGCGTTTATTGGTTCCTAATCTTGAAAACAAAGGAGATTATTGCGTGAATTCATGTTTATCACAATTCATACATGAACTTTGATGCTAAAAACTGGTGGGAGATAAAGTTTTCTTGCGAATCCAAAGCATCAATTCATTTATTCCATTGAGTAGAATGAATTTATGGTGCCCAATCATTAAAAAAAAGGTGATTATTATGTGATTCAGAGTTTATCCCAATTGAAAGACGACCTGTAATTCTAAAATGGTTGAAAGAGAATTTTTTCTTACAAAACCAAAGCATCAATTCATTTATCCCAATGAGGAGAATGTGTTCATGGTTCTTAATCATGAAAACAAAGGAAATTGTTACATGAATTTATGTTTATCCTAGTTGATAGATGAATATTGATCATAAAAAATGGTGTGAAGTGACATTTTTTTATGAAACCAAACCATCAATTCATTTATCCCAATGTGTAGAATGAATTTATGGTGCCCAATCATTAAAAAAAGGTGATTATTATATGAATCCATGTTTATCCTAATTAAAGGATGAATTTTGATTCTAAAAAAGGTAGAAAGAGAAGTTTTTCCTATAAAAGCAAAGCATCAATTTATTTATCATAAATCATGAAAAGAAAGGAGATTGTTATGTGAATTTTGGTTTATCCTAATTGGTAGATGAACATTGATTCTAAAAAATAGTGGGAAGTAAAGTTTTTTCTTATGAAACTAAAGCATCAATTCATTTATCCTATTGAGTAGAATGGATATGTGGTGCCCAATCATTAAGAGAAAAGAGATTATTATGTGATTCGGAGTTTATCCCAATTGAAAGATGAAATTTAATTCTAAAATGGTAGAAAAGAATGTTTTTCTTACAGAACCAAAGCATCAATTGATTTATCCCAATGAGGAAATTGAATCTGTGGTGCCCAATCATTAAAAGAAAGGAGATTATTATGTGAATCTGTGTTTATCCCATTTGAAAGATGAACCTTAATTCTAAAAATGGTGGAAAGAGAAGTTTCTCTTATGAAACCAAGGCATCAATATAGTATATGGCTCATATTCTTGAAAACAGAGGAAATTATAATGTGAATTCGCATTTATCCTAATTGATAGATGAATTTTGACTATAAAAAAGGTAGGAAGTCAAGTTTTTTCTTATGAAACTAAAGCATCAATTCATTTATCCCAATGAGTAGAATGAATTTATGGTGCCCAATGATTAAAGAAAGGAATTATGTGAATCCATATTTATCACAATTGAAAGACGAACTTTGATTTTAAAAGATCATGGGAAGTAAAGTTTTTCTTATGAAACCAAATCATTAAACCAAATGAGGAGAAAGTGTTAATGATTCCTAATCCCGAAAACAAAGGAGATTATTACATGAATTTATGTTTATCAAAATTGATAAACAAATTTTGATTCTAAAAAATGGTGGGAAGTGAAGTTTTTCTTTTGAAACCAAAGCATCAATTCATTTAACCCAATGAGTGGAATGAAATTGTGGTGCCGAATGATTAAAAGAAAAGAGATTATTATGTGAATCCATGTTTATCGCATTTGAAAGATGAACTTAAATTCTAAAAATGGTAGAAAGGGAAGCTTTTCTTATGAAACTAAAGCATCAATTCATTTATACCAATGATGAGAATGAATTTGCAGTGCCAAATCATTAAAAGAAAGGGGATTATTATGTGAATCCCTGTTTATTCCAATTGAAAGATGAACTTTAATTCTAAAAGTGGTAGAAAGAGAAGTTTTTCTTATGAAATCAAAGCATCAATTCGTTTATCCCAACGAGGAGAATGAATTTGTGCTGCCCAATAATAATAAAAAAAAGGAGATTATTATGTGAATCCATGTTTATCCCAATCAAAAGATGAACTTTAATTCTACACGTGATAGAAAGAGAAGTTTTTCTAATGAAACCAAGGCATCAATTTATTTATCCTAATGAGGAAAATAAAATTGTGGTGCCCAATCATTAAAAGAAAGGAGATTATTTTATGAATCCATGTTTATCCCAATTGAAAGATGAAATTTTAATTCAAAAATGGTAGAAAGAGAAGTTTCTCTTATGAAACTAAGGCATCAATATAGTCTATCCCAATATGGGGAATTTGTTTATGGTTCTTAATCTTGAAAATAGAGGAAATCATCACGTGAATTTGCATTTATCATAATTGATCGATGAATTTTGACTATAAAAATGGTAGGAAGTCAAGTTTTTTCTTATGAAACTAAAGTATCAATTCATTTACCCCAATGAGTAGAAAGAATTTATGGTGCCCAATGATTAAAGAAAAGAGATTATTTTGTAAATCCATATGTATCCTAATTGAAAGACGAATTTGATTCTTAAAAATCATGGGAAGTAAAGTTTTTCTTATAAAACCAAGGCATCAATTCATTTCTCCCAATAAGGAGAAAGTGTTTATGGTTGCTAATCATGAAAACAAAGGAGATTGTTACGTGAATTTGTGTTTATCAAAATTGATAAACAAACTTTGATTCTAAAAAATGGTGGGAAATAAAGTTTTTCTTATGAAACCAAAGCATTAGTTCATTTATCCCAATGAAAAGAATGCATTTATACTGCCTAATAATTAAAAGAAAGAAGATTATTATGTGAATCCATGTTTATCCCAATCAAAAGATAAACTTTAATTCTAAAAGTGGCAGAAAGAAAAGTTTTTCTGATGAAACCAAGGTACCAATTCATTTATCCCAATGAGGAGAATGAATTTGTAGTGCCCACTTATTAAAAAACAAGAGAATATTTTGTGAATCCATATTTGTCCCAATTGAAAGATGAACTTTTAATTTTAAAAATGGTAGAAAGAGAAATTTCTCTTATGAAACCAAGGCATCAATATAGTTTTTCCTAATGAGGGGAATGTGTTTACGGTTCCTAATCTTGCAAACAAAGGAAATTATTACATGAATTCATGTTTATCCCAATTGATGGACGAATTTTATCTGTAAAAAATGGTAGGAAGTGAAGTTTTTCTTATGAAACCAAAGCATTAATTCATTTATCCCAATGAGTAGAATGAATTTATGGTGCCTAATCATTAAAAGAAAGGAGATTATTGCATGAATCCATGTTTATCCCAATTGAAAGATGAACTTTGACTCTAAAAAGTGGTAGGAAGTAAAGTTTTTCTTATGAAACGAAAGCATCAATTCATTGCTCCCAATGAGGAGATTATGTTTATGGTTCCTAATCTAGAAAACAAAAGAGATTATTACGTGAATTCGAGTTTATCTAAATTGATAAACAAAATTTGATTCTAAAAAATGGAGGGAAGTGAAATTTTTCCTTTGAAACCAAAGCATAAATTCATTTATCCTAATTAGTAAAATGAATTTGTGGTGCCTAATCATTAAAAGAAAGGAGATTATTATGTGATTCTGTGTTTGTCCCATTTGAAAGGTGAACTTTAACTTTAAAAATGATAGAAAGAGAAGTTTTTCTTATGAAACTAAAGCATTAATTCATTTATACCAATGAGGAGAATGAATTTGCAGTGCCCAATCATTGAAAGAAAGGAGATTATGATGTGAATCCATGTTTATTCCAATTAAAAGATGAACTTCAGTTCTAAAAGTGGTAGAAAGAGAAATTTTTTCTTTTGAAACCAAATCATCAATTCCTTTATCCCAATGGAGAGAATGAATTTGTGCTACCCAATCATTAAAAGAAAGGAGATTATTATGTGAATCCGTGTTTATCTCAATTGAAAGATGAACTTTAATTTTAAAAATGGTAGAAAGAAAAGTGTTTCTTATGAAACCAAGGCATCAACATCATTTATCCTAATTAGGAGAATGTGTTTATAGCTCTTAATTATGAAAATAAACGAGATTATTACGTGAATTTGTGTTTATCTCATTAAGAGATGAACTTTGATTCTAAAAAATGGTGGAAAGTGAAGTTTTTCTTATGAAACCAAAGCATCAATTCATTAATCCCAACGAGTGGAAATGAATTTATGGTGTTTAAATAGTAAAAGAAAGAAGATTATTATGTTAATCCATGTTTATCCTAACTAAAAGACGAACAATAATTCTAAAAATGGTAGAAAAAGTAGTTTTTCTTATGAAACCAAGGCATCAATATCATTTATCCCAACGAGGAGAATATGTTTATGGTTTTTAATCTTGAAAACAAAGGAAATTATTACGCTAATTCATGTTTATCCCAATTGATGGATGAACTTTGATTATAAAAAATGGTGAAAAGAAAAGTTTTTCCTTATAATACCAAAGCATCAATTCATTTATTCCAATGAGTAGAATGAATTCGTGGTGCCCAATCATTAAAAGAATGGAGGTTATTATGTGAATTCATGTATCCCAATTGAAGGATGTACTTTAATTCTAAAAATGGTAGAAAGAGAAGTTTTTCCTACGAAACTAAAGCATCAATTCATTTATCCCAATGAGGAGAATGAATTTGTGGTGCCCAATCATTAAATGAAAAGAGATTATAATACAAATCCGTGTTTATCCTAATTGAAAGATGAACTTTAATTCTAAAAATGGTAGAAAAAGAAGTTTTTGTTATGAAAGTAAAGCATCAATTCATTTATCCCAATGAGGAGAATGTATTTATGGCTCCTAATCTTGAAAACAAAGGAGATTATTGCATGAATTCATGTTTATCTAAATCGATAAATGAACTTTGATTCTAAATAATGGTTAGAAGTGAAGTTTTGCTTATGAAACCAAAGCATCAATTCATTTATCCCAATGAGGAGAATGTATTTATGGTGGCCAATCATTAAAAGAAAGGAGATTATGTGAATCCGTGTTTATCCTAATTGAAAGATGAACTTTGATTCTAAAAAATGGTGGGAAGAAAAGTTTTTTTTATGAAACTAAAGCATCAATTCGTTTATCTCAATGAGGAGAATATGCTTATGGTTCCTAATCAAGAAAACAAAGGAGATTATTATTGAATTCGTGTTTATCCTAATTGATAGATGAACTTTGATTCTAAAAAATGGTGAGAAGTGGAGTTTTTATTTTGAAACCAAAGCATCAGTTCATTTATCCCAATGAGTAAAATGAATTTGTGGTGCCCAATCATTAAAAGAAAGGAGATTATTTTGTGAATCTACATTTATCCCATTTGAAAGATAAACTTAACTCTAAAAATGGTAGAAAGAGAAGTTTTTCTTATGAAACTAAGAATCAATTCATTTATACCAATAAGGAGAATGAATTTGCGATGCCCAATCATTAAAAGAAAGGAGATTATTATGTGAATCCATGTTTATTCCAATTGAAAGATGAACTTTAGTTCTAAAAGTGGTAGAAAGAGAAGTTTTCCTTATGAAACCAAAGCATTAATTCATCTATCCCATGAAAGAGAATGAATCTGTGATGCCCAATCATTGAAAGAAAGAAGATTATTATGTGAATCCGTATTTATCCTAATTGAAAGATGAACTTTAATTCTAAAAATGGTAGAAAGAAAAGCTTTTCTTATAAAACCAAGGCATCAATATCATTTATCCTAATAAGGAGGATGTGTTTATGGTTCTTAATAATGAAACAAAGGAGATTATTACGTGAATTCATGTTTATGTCGATTGACAGATGAACTTTGATTTTAAATAATGGTGGGAAGTGAAGTTTTTCTTATGAAACCAAAGCACAAATTCATTTATCCTAAGAAATGGAAATGAATTTGTGGTGTTTAATCAGTAAAAGAAAAGAGATTATTATGTGAATCCATGTCTATCCCAATTGAAAGATGAATAATAATTCTAAAAATGGTAGAAAAAATAGTTTTTCCTATGAAACCAAGTAATCAATATCATTTATCCCAACTAAAAGAATGTGTTTATGGTTCCTAATTATGAAAACAAAGGAAATTATTACGTGAATTCTCGTTTATCCCAATTGATAGATGAATTTTGATCATAAAAAATGGTAGGGAGTGAAGTTTTTCTTATGATACCAAAGCATTAATTCATTTATTCCAATGAGTAGAATGAATTTGTGGTTCCCAATCATTAAAAGAATGAAGGTTATTATGTGAATTCGTGTTTACCCTAATTGAAAGACAAACTTTAATTCTAAAAATGGTAAAAAAAAGTTTTCCCTATGAAAGCAAAGCATCAATTCATTTATCCCAATGAGGAGAATGTGTTTCTAGTTCTTAATCTTGAAAACAAAGGAGATTATTCTGTGAATTCATGTTTATCTAAATTGATAGATGAACTTTGTTTTTAAAAAATGGTTAGAAGTGAAGTTTTGCTTATGAAAGCAAAGCACTAATTCATTTATCCCAATGAGAAGAACGTATTTATGGTGCCCAATCATTAAAAGAAAAGAGATTATGTGAATCTGTGTTTATCCTAATTGAAAGATGAACTTTGATTCTAAAAAATTATGGGAAAAAAGTTTTTCTTATGAAACTAAAGCATCAATTCATTTATCCCAATGAGGAAAATGTGTTTATAGTTCCTAATCAAGAAAACAAGGAGATTATTACTTGAATTCATGTTTATCCTAATTTATAGTTGAATTTTGATTCTAAAAAATGGTGGGAAATGGAGTTTTTTCTTTTGAAACCAAAGCATCAATTCACTTATCCCAATGAGTAAACTGAATTTGTGCTGCCCAATCATTAAAAGAAAAGAGATTATTATGTGAATCTGCATTTATCCTATTTGAAAGATGAACTTTAACTCTAAAAATGGTAGAAAGAGAAGTTTT
This sequence comes from Adansonia gregorii, assembly GCA_038382025.1. Classification (NCBI taxonomy): domain Eukaryota; kingdom Viridiplantae; phylum Streptophyta; class Magnoliopsida; order Malvales; family Malvaceae; genus Adansonia; species Adansonia gregorii. The sequence goes on along the minus strand of JBBYHO010285466.1, from coordinate 37,763 downwards.
TCTTATGGATCTAAGAATCAATTCATTTATACCATTAAGGATAATGAATTTGTGATGCCTAATTATTAAAAGAAAGGAGATTATTATGTAAATCCATGTTTATTCCAATTGAAAGGCGAACTTTAGTTCTAAAAGTGGTAGAAAGAGAAGTTTTTCTTATGAAACCAAAGCATCAATTCATCTATCCCGATGAGGGGAATGAATTTGTATTGCCCAATCATTGAAAAAAAGAAGATTATTATGTGAATCTGTGTTTATCCCAATTGAAAGATGAACTTTAGTTCTAAAATGGTAGAAAAAAAGCTTTTCTTATGAAACCAAGGCATTAATATCATTTATCCTAATAAGGAGAATGTGTTTATGGTTCTTAATCATAAAAACAAAGGAGATAATGACGTGAATTAGTGTTTATATCGATTGATAGATAAACTTTGATTCTAAATAATGGTGGGAAGTGAAGTTTTTCTTATGAAACCAAAGCATCAATTCATTTATCCCAAGGAATGGAACTAAATTTGTGTTTTTTAATTAGTAAAAGAGGATTATTATGTGAATCCATGTTTATCCCAACTGAAAGATGAATAATAATTCTAAAAATGGTAGAAAAAATAGTCTTTCTTATGAAACCAAGTAATCAATATGATTTATTCCAACGAGAAGAATGTGTTTATGGCTCCTAATTATGAAAACGAAGGAAATTATTACGTGAATTCTCATTTATCCTAATTGATAGATGAACTATGATCATAAAAAATGGTAAGGAGTGAAGTGTTTATTATAATACCAAAGCATCAATTCATTTATTCCAATGAGTAGAATGAATTTATGGTTCTCAATCATTAAAAGAATAGAGGTTATTACATGAATTCGTGTTAACCTCAATTAAAAGATAAACTTTAATTCTAAAAATGGTGCAAAAAAAAGTTTTCCCTATGAAAGCAAAGCATCAATTCATTTATCCCAATAAGGAAAATGTGTTTCTGGTTCCTAATCTTGAAAACAAAGGAGATTATTACGTGAATTCATGTTTATCTAAATTGATAGATGAACTTTGATTCTAAAAAATGGATGGAAGTGAAGCTTTGCTTATGAAACCAAAGCATCAATTCATTTATCCCAATGAGGAAAATGTATTTATGGTGCCCAATCATTAAAAAAAAGGAGATTATGTGAATCCGTGTTTATCCTAATTCAAAGATAAACTTTGATTCTAAAAAATGGTGGGAAGGAAAGTTTTTCTTATGAAACTAAAGCATCAATTCATTAATCCCAATGAGGAGAATGTGTTTATGGTTCCTAATCAAGAAAACAAAGAAGATTATTACTTAAATTTGTGTTTATCCCAATTGATAGATGAACTTTGATTTTAAAAAATGGTAGGAAGTGGAGTTTTTCTTTTAAAACCAAAGTATCTGTTCATTTATCCCAATGAGTAAAATGAATTTGTGACGCCCAATCATTAAAAAAAAGTAGATTATTATGTGAATCTGCATTTATCCCTTTTGAAAGATGAACTTTAACTCTAAAAATGGTAGAAAGAGAAGTTTTTCTTATGAAACTATGAATCAATTCATTTATACCAATAAGGAGAATGAATTTGCGATGCCCAATCATTAAAAGAAAGGAGATTATTATGTGAATCCGTATTTATCCCAATTGAAAGATGAATTTTAATTCTAAAAATGGTAGAAAGAAAAGCTTTTCTTATGAAACCAAGGCATCAATATCATTTATCCTAATAAGGAGAATGTGTTTATGGTTCTTAATCATGAGAACAAAGGAGATTATACGTGAATTTATGTTTATGTTGATTGATAGACAAACTTTGATTCTAAATAATGGTGGGAAGTGAAGTTTTTTTTATGAAACCAAAGCATCAATTCATCTATCCCAATGAGGAGAATGAATCTGTGTTGCCTAATCATTGAAAGAAAGAAGATTTTTATGTGAATCTGTGTTTATCCCAATTGAAAGATGAACTTTAATTCTAAAAATGGTAGAAAGAAACCTTTTCTTATGAAACCAAGGCATCAATATCATTTATCCTAACAAGGAGAATGTGTTTATGGTTCTTAATCATGAAAATAAAGGAGATTATACGTGAATTCATGTTTATGTCGATTGATAGATGAACTTTAATTCTAAATAATGGTGGGAAATAAAGTTTTTCTTATGAAACCAAAGCATCAATTCATTTATCCCAATGAGGAGAATGTATTTAGGGTGCCTAATCATTAAAAGAAGGGAAATTATGTGAATCTGTGTTTATCCCAATTGAAAGGCAAACTATAATTCTAAAAATGGTAGAAAGAAAATTTTTTCTTATGAAACCAAGGCATCAATATCATTTATCCCAATAAGGAGAATGTGTTTATGGTTCATAATTATGAAAACAAAAAAAATTATTATGTGAATTCATGTTTATCCTAATTGATAGATGAATTTTGATTCTAAAAATTGGTGACAAGTAAAGTTTTTCTTATGAAACCAAAGCATCAATTCATTTATCCCAATGAGTGGAATGAATTTATGGTATCCAATCATTAAAAAAAGAGATTATTATGTGAATCCATGTTTATCCCAATTTAAATACGAACTTTAATTCTAAAAATGGTAGAATGAGAAGTTTTTCTTATGAAATCAATTCATCAATATCATTTATTCCAATGAGGAGAATGTGTTTATGGTTCCTAATCATGAAAAGAAAGGTAATTACTACATGAATTCATGTTTATCCCAATTGATAGACTTTTTTTATCATAAAAAATAGTGTGAAGTTAAGTTTTTCTTACAAAACCAAAATATCAATTCATTTACCCTAATGAGTAGAATGAATTTGTGGTGCCTAATCTTTAAAAAAAAGTAATTATTATATGAATCTGTGTTTATCTCAATTGAGAAACGAACTTTAATTCTAAAATTAGTAGAAAGAAAAGTTTTTCTTATGAAACCAAGGCGCCAATATCATTTGTCCCAATAAGGAAAATGTGTTTATGGTTCCTAATCATGAAAACAAAGGAGATTATTATGTGAATTCGTGTTTATCCTAATTAATAGATGAACTTTGATTCTAAAAATTGGAGGGAAGTGAACTTTTTGTTATGAAACCAAAGCAACAATTTATTTATCCCAATGAGTGGAATAAATTTAAGCTATCCAATCATTAAAAGAAAGGAGAGATTATTATGTAAACCCATCTTTATACCAATTGAGGGATGAACTTATACTTATAAATAATGTAGAAAGAGAAGTTTTTCTTAGAAACAAAGGCAAAAATATCATTTACCCCAATGAGGAGAATGTGTGTATGGTTCCTAATTATGAAAAGAAAGGAAATTATTACGAGAATTCATGTTTATCTCAGGTGATAGATGAACTTCAATCATAAGAAATGGTGCGAAGTGAAGTTTTTCTTATGAAACCAAAGTATCAATTGATTTACCCCTTTTTGAATTTTCATCCAGGCCCCTTTTTGTTTTCCTTCTTTTCTTTTTTGTTTTTATTTTATGTTTCTTTACTTCCTCCCCATTTTTTAATGATGCTTTCTTTGGTTTTCACCCTTTACATGTAATATTGCTTGACGGAATCTGAGTTGACTGGGTTGGGCAAGACATTGCCGTCCATTTTTGACAAGATTAGGGCCCCTCTAGAGAAGGCTTGCTTAATGACATACGATCTTTCCCAATTAGAAGTCCACTTGCCCCGTGTGTATTTGTGAATTGTGAGGATCTTCTTCAATACCAATTCGCCTAGGTGAAATTATTGTGGGTGCATCTTTTTGTCGTGGGCTCAGATCATGCATCTTTGATAAATTTGACCAAGGCAGATGACCTTCATGCATTTTTCCTCGATGAGGTTGAGCTGGTTGTATCTGTTCTTAACCCATTTAGCTTCTTCAAGTTTGGTTTCCATTAAGACTCTAAGAGAAGGGATCTCAACTTTGATAGGCAATATCGCTTCTATCCCATAGACAAGAGAAAATAGGGAAGCACCCATGGAAGTGCAAATTAAGGTCCGATAGGCGTGAAGTGTAAAGAATAGCTTTTCATGCCAGTCTTTTTCAATTTTTTTAATATATTTATTGGCTGCTTTGACTGCCCCATTCATCTTTAGGTGACAAGGGATAAAATTATGATGCTAGATCTTGAACTATGAGCAAACTGCTTACATCATTTTATTGTTTAAGTTGCTTGCATTGTTGTGATGATTTGGTTTGGGAGGCCATATCTACAGATAATGTCTCGCTTGACAAACTTACAGACGGTCGATCTAGTGACGTTAGCATATAAGACAGCCTCTACCCATTTGGTAAAATAGTCGATCGCTACCAAGATAAAATGATGCCCATTGGAAGCTTTAGGGGTGATTAGCCCGATCACATCCATGCCTCACGTAGAGAAGGGCCATGGGGCTATCATGACATAAAGTGGCACTGGAAGGATATGGATTTTATCGGCATAGATTTGACACTTATGGCCTTTTCAGGTGTAATTGATGCAGTCTCTCTCGAGGGTCAACTAGTAATAACCCGCTTTCATGATTTGTTTGGCCATCCGATGTCCATTTGCATGTGTGCCACAAATCCCTTCATGAACTTCTTCTAGGATCTTTTTGGCTTCAAAAGTATCAACGTATTTGAGCAATACTTGATCGTGACTCTATACAAGATTTTTCCATCGAGAATAAATCACACAGCTAGCCTTCTGATAGTTCTCTTATCATTCTCGGTTGCCTGTTTGGAATATTGCTGATCCTTGATGTCACAAAGGATGTCATAGTACCATGGGAGGTCATCCTTCTCTTTTTTGATGCTATGATAATGAACCAAAGTTGTGGAGATGCTCATCTAGATGGTAGCAACATCCGACTCCTTGTTGACTTTAAACATGGATGATAATGTAGCCAAAGCATCAGCTATTTGGTTCTCTTCTCGAGGTAAGTGTCGAAAACTAATATCATCAAATTCTTTCTTGAGTTTTACTTCTCATATTGCATCAGCTTGGCATCACGAGTTTGCCACTCTTCTTTCAATTGGTAGATGACTAGGGTTGAATCACCAAACACCTATAATATCTTGATATTCCTCTCAATGGCTACTTGAAGCCCTATGACACAAGTTTCATATTCTGTGATATTATTTGTGTAGTTAATATTTAGTCTTGCTGTGAATGGATAATGACTTTTATTAGGTGACATTAATATTGCCCCTATTCCATGTCCTAGAGCATTTGATGCTCCATCAAGATACATCTTCCAAGATTGATCTTAGTTAAAGATGTCTTCATCTTTAGAAACGCACATTAGATCTTCATCTAAAAGTCAAAATTTAAGGGTTCATAGTCATTTACAGCTCGACTTGCCAAAAAGTTAGCTATCGCATTGCCCTTAATAGCCTTTTAATTGCATAGGCAAAGTCGTATTTAAAAAGTAGGACTTGCCATCTAGCTAGCCTTCCTGATAGTTTAAGAGCTTCACATAAATACTTGATAGGATCGAGCCTTGCAATCAACCATGTGCTGTGATACAACATGTACTGCCTGAGTCTTCTAGCTGTCCATACTAAAACACAGTATAATTTCTTGACTGCGAAGTAATTGCACTCGTATTCTGTGAACTTTTTGCTTAAATAGTAGATTGCTTGCTCTGTTTTTCCTAACTCATCATGTTGTCCTAATACATAACCCATAGACTTATCAAAGACTGCCAAGTAAAGGATTAAAGGTGGACCAGGCATCGACGGTACTAACACAGGTGGGCTTGACAGATAATGTTTGACTTTATCAAAGGCCTTTTGACATGCCTCATTCCACTCTCTTAGATTTTGTTTACAAAAAAGCCAAAAGATGGGGCCGCATTTATCAATGAGCTAGGATATGAAACTAGCAATATAGTTCAGTCTCCTTAAAAAGCTTCTCACTTCCTTTTAGGTTTGAAGTGATGACATATCTTGAATGGCTTTGGCTTTGTTCAGGTCAACTTTAATCCCTTTTTCGCTAACTATAAAGCCTAAAGGCTTACCTAAAGTGACTATAAAGGTACACTTGGTAGGATTTGATTTGAGTTGAAATTTTTTAGCTGTTCAAAAAGTTTTTGAAGCTCTGTGACATACTCATCCTCTCTTGTTGACTTGGCAATCATGTTATCACTGTAAGCCTTAATTTTTTTATGCATCATGTCATGCAATAGGGCTAACATGGCTCGCTAATAAGTTGCCCCAGCATTTTTGAGTCCAAAGGACATGACATTATAACAAAATATCCCTCACATAGTTACAAAAGTTATTTTCTCTATGACTTCGGATGCCATCTTGATCTAGTTGTAGCCTGAGAATAGAGAATTCTTGGCCGTGTTGTCTAGCAAAGTGTCAATATAGGGTAGCGAGAAGTTATCCTTAGGGCTAGCTTGATTTAGATCCCGATAATCAACGCACATTTATACCTTGCCATCTTTCTTTGGGACTGGGACTATATTGGCAACCCATTTTGGATATTTGGCTACCCCAATAAACCTTGCATCAAACTATTTCTTAACTTTCTTTTTAATTTTGAGGAGCATTTCTAGCTTCATCTTCCTAGCATTGGTTTGTATTGGTTTGTATTCATGCTTGATTGGAAGCTTTTGGTCCACTATATCAGTGTCCAGTCCTGGCATGTCTTGGTATGACCAAGCGAATACATCTCAATATTCCGGATAGTTCTATCAGCTTAGTCCTAGTTGTCAACTTTATTAAGGTTTCAATTTTAACCTCCTTTCGATCCCCCTGAGTACCTATATTTATTACTTCCTTTGAGTCTTTATGGGGCATAATCTGCTTCTCCTTTTGCTCAACTAATCATAAGAGGTCTGGTGGTACAAAGCTTTCTTCGAAATCTTCTTTAAGATTAACTTCACTGGTATAAATTAACTATTCAAAATCGATCTTAAAAGACCCATCAGACACATCCATGTCACTACAGTTAAGACACTTAAAAGGTAAAGATATAAACATTGCAAAAGGCACACACAACACTAAAGGATTTGGATAAAAATGAAGGCAAAATAGTAATAAAGCAAAAAAGGTTAAAAAGTGATACACATTATGGAATGATATATGCAAAAGTCATCTCATTGATAATGTTTCATAAAAGATACCCCTTACATAGGACACCCATCTGCCCTTGGGTGAGGGTACATAGGTTTTCATTTGTTGACATTTTATGAAAGGGATAAAAAAAGTGCAGGGGCTTCCGTCATGACCTTATCATCAAAATTAGGTCTTAGTGGAAGGACATAAATTTTATGGCTCGGTATCTTAGAGATATAGGCTGTTAAGTGCCCTTTTTAGGATGAAAGACATCTTCACCCTTTTGCTCTTCCAATTGGCTTGGATCAATTTGTCCTCCCAAGTGAAATACTTAGGAGAGATGGAAACATTATCAACTTTGACTCCTTTTCTTGACCTAATGATCATGTTATCTCCTAGTTATAGGTATTCTTTTCTTGCTGCTTTCTTGAGTGCACATTGGCCTTAAATCTTAAGCCTCATTTGTTGGCTTGAATGGTGACCTGTAAGGCTTAGGCTATCCCTTGCAAATTCTTACCAAGCCCTTTTTTAGCATAAGAACCTTTGCCAATAGTCATTTTAAAACCCGAGTGGGTACTCTTTGACAGATAGGGTTCGAATATTAGTAATTTTTCTCCTACAAATGTCGCATTAATGAACTTGAAAGATTAGAACGATGAATATTGGTGATCATTTCTTCTTCAGCTCTGATGATGACTACTTTATCATTATAAAAAATTTGAGCTTTTGATGAAGAGAGGATGGGACAGCTTCGACGGAGTGTATCCATGGCCTTCCTAAGAGGCAGTTGTAAGAAAGATTAATATCCATAACTTGGAAGTCAACTTCATATGTACATGGGCCTATCTGAAGATGTATTATGATATTTCTAATTACTCCATGACATGTTCCATCAAAAACTTGAACTATGGTGTGCCTATTTTTGATGTTAGACTGATTAACAAGAAGTTTGCTTAATATAGTCATAGGCATGACATTAAAGGTTGACCCATTATCTATAAGTATTTTGGGTAAAATGCATCCCTTACAGTGGGTTGTGATACGTAGAGCTTTGTAACTACACCTGCCTCTGGCTGGGATCTCATCATCAGTGAATGAGATATAATTATCAGCCATGATGTTGTTCACTAGCTAATCCAACTTTTCTATAGAGACATCTAAGGGCACATATGTTTCGTTTAGCACCTTCAGTAATGCATTTCGGTGAACCTTTGAATTAAAAAGCAAAGATAGCACATAAATTTTGGTTGGTTGTTTGCTTAACTGATCCACAATGCAGTATTCACTATGCTTGATGAACTTGAAAAACTCTGTGGCCTCTTTCACTTACTGCTTCTTTGACATTTTTAGCTCAAAATTCTTTGCTTAGGTTTGAACGGTACTAATGCTCGAAGATGCATTAACCTTCTATTTTTCTTGAGTTAGGGGAGCATAACACCCTCTACGGGTTAGGTCTACGGGTTAGGTGACTGACTCTTAACAGTTCCATTGTAGGAGTTGAGGGAGTTAGTCCTCTGATCATGACTACTTGATTCTCATATTTCTCTGGGATAACCTTGTTGCTCTTATACAGGAATGGTTTTGGTACTTCTACCATTAACGTTGGTGTAGGTGTCAAAAAACTGACCTCAGAACTCGGCTTGCCATAGAGAATGAGGGGTCAATTTTTCCCATAAGGTGGCTTAATGGTTTTATCTCCTATCATGTTGATAGATTCAGTAGCAGGTGTGATCCCATGATAGAATTCTATCTAGCCTTCATTCATCATTCTATGAACCATGGACCTAAACTTTTTAGTAGGGTATAACCTACAATCAAGTGGAAGTCATAGAAGTTGTTGGGATTGTTTTCTAATTATTCTGCTGCATTGAGCAACCTAACCTGTATCATTGCTTGCCAGACCAAGAACATTGGCATCCTTACATCCTCTATGCTTACCCTTACGTCACGTTTGTTCTCAATGTCGATCATGTTTGCAGCTGCCTCATTGTGGTTTGGTAAAGGATTGGCAGCAACATATGGTCCCTGGTTTATCCCAAACTGCAGGACTTTTGAGTTAATTAGATTTTGCACATCTTATTTAAAAGATATGCAATTCTTAATGTCATGCCTCGCTGCCCCGCCTGGTATTCATAGTGGGTGTTAGGGTTGTACCATGATGGGTATGGTGGCTTCTTTTCTAGGACATAGATTGGGGCCACTAAATGTTATCTTTATTAATTTGCACTTCGATTGCCAGGTGCATTATTCGTTGCTTGATTGGTACTTTGGTGACCTTATGCAAGGTAGCTTTATGGTGGGTTGGATTATATTGCAGAGGATGGGTTGTAGGCTATGGCATTAGTTGGTTGAGGGGGTATGGTGATAGGGCGAGAATACAACATGCTTGGGTAGTAAGGGTCAAGTATTTGACATTGTTTTGGCTGAGATGAGCTAACATAACCTATGGCATTAGCCTCTTCTTCCTTTTGTTTTACTGGCAACAGGCTTCTTGCTTGATCCAGATGTTTCCCTAGCTGACATTCTACCACTCTTAATAGCTATGTCAATCATTTCTCTATAGAGGACTAGGTCAGGGAATTTCTTGGTGGTATTTCCTATGAGCTTCTCATAATAAGGACATAAAGTATGGATGAAAGTGACTGTCATCTCTTTTTCTATAAAGGGAGGCTGGACTAGGGCTGCTTCCTCTCTTCACTTTTGGGTATATTGCCTAAAGCTTTCAATGGGTTTCTTTTTAAAATTCGTCAAGGAAAGTCAATCCGGTGCTTAATCTGACATGTGTTGGTATTGATTCAGAAAGGCCTTAGCCAAGTCGACCCATGATTGGATTTTCACATTGTTTAGCTTGATATACCATTGAGCTGTTGCCTCAATAAGGCTGTGCTAAAAGTAATGGATAAGGAGCTTTTCATCTTTCTTATACCTGACCATCTTTCGTAGGTATATTCAAACATGGATAGAAGGGTCGGTGGTTCCATTGAACTTCTCCAACTCTGAAACTTTAAACTTTGAGGGAATAACAAGGTTGGACACCAAAGACAGTGATTGTGCGTTAAGAGCTCCGAACTTGTCACTCCTCTCGATAGTTTAGAGGCATTTTTCTAGTAGCTGGAATTTGTTCACTTTTACCGTAGTCATGTTGGGCTTTTGACCTTTTGTTTTCTCCGATTCCTCATGATCAAGGGTTATCGAATCTATTGATGAGACTCCAGCATTTAGCCTTTAAGTACCGGGAATAAATTAACCTACCATAATAGGATTAAGGTAGATGACCGATGGAGCCTGAGCGGCAGGTGTAGGAGTAGGCCATTGTTCTTCTCTAGTTTCCCCTTGCGTAGGTTCTGGATTATTGGCAAGAGGACTTTCAACATTGGAAGGATCATTCCTTGTTTTAGCAATACTGGCTTGCCCTTTTTCTTTAATAGAGGTAGTCATTAGTTCCATAAGTTTTGCGATTTGATTTTGCATTTTGTATTGTTGATAAAGCATCTAGTCTTGTGATTCCCTGACCATTAGCTCAAGTCGCTCGATATAAGCTTTATGATCACTCTCTATGATTTGCTTGCAGTGTTGTGTGTTTTAGCAATCCATGGTGTAAGGTTTTATGTTCATGATTGATCTCCGAATCCCTTGTACTTTTATGACTCAATTCTTATATTAGACTTTTTTTTTTTAAAAAAATGTATTTATTGATAAGTATTTATGATGCGATGACGAGTTAAGATAATGAATGATTGATGCAATGAAAAAAATGGTGAAATTAAATATGCATATGCATTGGAGATAATTAATTCATGGAATTGCTTCGTCAATAACATCATTCATAGAGTCACAAAAGGGGTTTTTCCTTTACGACATGATTACATCTGAAAGTATCTGACATGATTACGTTATGTAATCATACAACCAAGAAAACCCAAAAGTTGTTGCTCATGATCTGCAACAGGTGCAATGTCTCGCCTTATGGATTGAGCTACTTCAATCATGTTAACTGCCTCTCGTTGAGCCATCTAAACTTGTTGAGTGAGGTACTGATGTTGGTCTTGGCAGTTCAGACATGCTTGCTTGATTGTCGCTTGCCAATCTAGTTCACATTGCTTGGAAGCCCTTGTTAGTTCATTGATATGACCTTAATGATCCTGAAGAGACTATTCCAACTCTCGAATTCTATGAATAATGGCTTCATTTTCAACCCTAGTGGCTTTCATATTTCGCATTTCGGCTTCAAGTCTTTGATTCCTTCATTGGTAGGTGGAGCAAATGCACCTACCCTTATGAACTTTTCTTTGTTGATTCTGATTTCCTCTTTTTGTTGATTCAGCTTACGATTAAGAGTGGCGACTTTCATTTCCCATTAAACTGATGTCTTGCCAATTCGTGGAGACTTGTTAGTTTTTTTGAGTGTCACATAATCCTTGGTTAGGCTCTTGAGGTCATCTTTAAAGCGATCCCTTTCTTTAATGATGATCTGTTTCACCACTCCTAAGATAGATATCCATTTCTAGCTGGCCCTTTTCCTACTTAAGTCGAGAGATTTTTGTACCAGAGGATATTTTTGCTCGCTCTTAGAACCCTCCTAAATAGCTCGATCTCAGAAGGTAGTTCCTCTATTGGGATTTCTAGTATCCTAGAGTTAGGTGGTGGCAATATATTGTTGATATGATTGAGCCTCTATTCTTCATATCCAGGCATGGTAGGGTTTCTTCTCCAGTATCTTTCCATATAATGGATCTTCTTTCAAGCTTGGAAAGCTAACTGGACTTTCGCTTTATAATTAGGCTCTCCGTATTCAAAATCCCAATGTCCTAAGTCTTCAAAGAACAAGATGAATTGCTGGCACTGGAACTAATGGAACACCAAAAAAGGAGCATAACTGGTATTTCCCCATAATCCTAAAAGTGGCACATAAGTGTAGTTTCCATATCTATACACAATCAACTGAGGGAACACCATGGGGCTCTCCATATGATTTTTTCCTCCTTGACATTTCGTAATTTCTTGACCTAGTGTTTTCTGTCTTATCTTGATGACATTCTTCTTCTAATGCTATGGAAAGAGGACTAATCTTGAAGAAGATACTTTCCCTAACTCTCTCTTTCCTAACACAAAGATAACCTAGAAGCCATATTTGGAGTAATAGAGCACACCTGATAAACCTTCCTATTCCCGTTCTTTTACAAAAGCTGAAGGCATGGATGATTTTGGCGATAATGGTGAAAGCAGGGTTGATATTGCAACATAAGCAAGAAAAGAAATTTATGACTACCAGTTTTACATAACCCAAAGTCTTTTGGAATATAATCAGTAGATTGCTAGAGCATAGACATCGTGAGCTTTCTTTTGATCAGAAAGATTTACCATTGCCTCTTTCAAGCTAGCCCAAGAGATGCATTTGCTACTTCCTTTTATTTTCACATGACTGTCAACCCATGCTTCTATAACTCCAAGAATTTGCCTTAACCTCTACTTGAACGAAGGAAGAGTTAGTGCCTTGTAGTAAATTTGATCTGACTTGGCCCTTTTTATGTTAAGTAAGGCTGTGTACTCATCAATGGTAGGGACTAAATCCTGTTGGTTGAAGGTGAAGCATCGGTAGGCTGAATTCCAAAATTATGCCACTGCTTGCAATAAGCTATCATCCAACTAAACTTGAAGTAAGAGAGCTATATCCCCATACTTTTTAGTGAAGGCTTCTTTCATGTCACTGTCCTAATTGTCCTAAATGTGCTTTAGTTCCTGACAATCATTCTAACAAAAGCTGATCTTGACCTCTTTATGCATTTCTAAGATGTAGTCAGGCTTTAAGATGTCCCCCTCTTGATGTTGGTGACCTTCTGACCATGTTCTGACATTTTCAAAAGACTCGATAGTGGAGATAAGCTGTTGCTCCAGAAATGATACCCCTTACTGAACACTGAACCAGAACAATTGTCCTAAAATAATGATTGTCATGATGATTATGATGAAATAATGCATACACCAAAACATAAACAAAAAGAAAATGAGTTAGGGGAACATATGGGAGAAAAATGTACGAAAATAAAAATTTAAAAACATCAAAAGAGAAAAAGATCACAAATGACTCAGCCAAGGTGCCGAGATGAGAGACGGGAAGCATTTCAACATGCCAAGATGTAATCTGCCCTTTGTGAGGTAATGCTATATTTTATTTTGATGAAAAAATGACCAATAGCAATATTCGTTCATCACCACTAGTGTGGAGGTGTGTTAAGCCATAACTCGGATAGCATAATGGCTTACAATATAAGACATTATGAATGATGGTTTTTGCTCACCATTACTTATTTATAAAAAGGTTAGCCATCGTTCGGGCAGCACAATGGCATGTCTTGATAAATGATAAAAATACAGATCTGGGTGACAATTGTATACATATTGTTACCTAATAATTATGGTAATTAGGAGTAAAGGTTAGTAATGTTTCCCTGAGTGACCTTATTCTTTGGGTATTCTAGTAGCATTCTGGTATGGTTTGACATGGTTTAGCTTATAGGGCTCACTATATGAGGTTTAAGTTGACACTTAAATGGGTATTCGAATTGCTCCTCCGTCTAATATAGATAGTCGAGGGACCCCAATCTTAGACCCATTGCGGGTTTAGCATAATAGGTTTGATCTGATGGTTTCCTTATGCAAATACGGAGGGTTACTCACGAGAGACATAGTAATTTACATATAGAAAGCTATTGCCATGCCTATACGGAGGGTTACTCATGAAGGTGGATAGCTCACTTCCTTCTAATGATTGGGTTGTAACCATGCCATGGAGTTTGGCGGGACATTAATGCACATACAAGTGTGGAGTGTGCAATGGGGAAATGAGCAAACCTTTTTGTTTACTTTTGCATTACCACTTTTATTAAGCTAATGATTATTCAAAAAATAAGAGAATCTTGAAAATCATATCAAACAAAAGATTAGATGACAAAATGACAAAAGGGTCATGGTTAAATAATGATCGATGATCGAAAGAACCGGGAATCTAGAAAGACATGGCTAGTTATTGGCCTAACTCTCTATACTTTCCCCAGTGGAGTCGCCAAGCTATCGCAATGTACCTTGGGATGGATCCTCATAGATCAATGGGTGCGTATGACTTAAAATATTTTTCTGACTTAGAAATATCTTCTTAACTGAGACTATTCTTTGGCGTTGTGATAGGAACAAGAAAGTACAGATTCTCAACTTATGACACAGTGAGGGGGACCATAAGATGAATCGCTTATCTTATTGGTCTTGTATGACCATCATGAAATGGCCAACTTTTGGAGTCGCCATCGATCATTTCAGGCTAGGCATGATCAGATACCTATTGAAACCTATGTTTTGATTCGCTGTTTGGTTTACATAATGGAAAGATTCATTGTTTGGGTTTAGGAGTTGGTTACGCATGATAAGGTACGAACCTCTTCACGATGCTTGAAATCGCTACCTTACTAGCTATTCTTATCTCAATTTCAATTCTTTCGATCTTAACTAGTTATTATTTTGATATAACCCTTTTTAATGCATGAACCTTGTAGAAATATAAATCCAGGTGTTGATGAAAAAGATTTCATCTCATATACACCCCGGAGAGATAGAGAATATAGAGATTTTCAATAAAATGACCTCTGGATTTTACTTTGAAAATGGAATGTTCCACTTTGGGCACTAGAGAGATACCCGCGCAAAACATTATGTTTAATTTTATTTGAAATGATTGGAAAACATGAATGCAGATAATCATCATAAAGAAATCATGTTAGTAAGGCAATAAATGAAATAACATAACATGGATTATTCAGTGCAATGATAAAGAAAATGGGTAGACTATTGGGATTTATCTAGTTATTGGCATCGATTATCTGAGAATAACCGAATTGATAATTTTTGAGATGCATCTGGGTTACTTGATTAAACAAGATTTGTTTGACATAATCATAGAAGTCTGAGAATGAGAAAAAGAATTAATTGTAGTTGAAAATAGGGTTAGAGTATCCCTTCAAAAAGGTAGGGTTAGAGTATCCCCGTGGATGACAAATAATTTTCACAAAGAAGGTTTCTTTTAATCTTGACAATTTTGAAAAGTGAGGTTAGAGTATCTCCTCAGAAGGTCAGGGTTGGAGTATCCCTAAAAGTGACACATTTGACACTCTTTAGAGAAGTCGATTTAGAGAACTTAAGTTAGCAAAACCTTGTGATTTAGGGAACGTATTAGCCTTTCAACAACTTTTCTCAAAAGAAATTATTGTGAATGAGGATGGTAAAGATGTAAAATGTGTTTGTGCATTGATACGAGTCTATGGGAGGTTAAAGCATATTCTCGAGTCTAATCAGGTTGACATAGAGACATTCGAATATCTCATCATGAAATTCGGGAAAACAACTCAATTTTGACAAAAATAAAAAACATGGGACAACATCACCCTATCTTGCTTCCTAAATTTACTCTAAATTGTTCAAAGGACTTAGAAGGTGGACAAGACACCGTTAGAAAGGTAACTCGATGAGGGTCATCCTAAAAATGTTCCCACTACCCCAAAAAATCACTTTCTAGGGGAATAGAGTTTCAAATTTGGATTGATAATGCTGCTGGCAGAGCACATGAGGGATAAGGTGTGTTAAAATTTGAAAAATCACCCTAGACTCAGTTGGTATCAAAAAATTGCAAACAATACCTTTCTTAAAAGGGAATTTCATGAACCTTTTAGGAAAAATGGATGAAAATTTTGAAAAAATCATTTAGTGGGCCTGAACAGCCTGACCAAAATACATGTTTGGATTCTAGAGGTTCCAGACAATTTAGACTTGATAAATCATAACTCTCTCATTCAGAGTGATCCAGGGGTGAATAAGACATCATTTCAAAGATAATTTGACATGCTTTGATAGAAAAATATAAAAAAAATCAAGAAAAATCATTTAAGATTTTAAAGTGATTTTTCAATTTACAACAGTTGTGCTGCTAGCAGGGGACAAAGCAAAGCAAGGGATATCTCTTATTTTTTTATGTCTACAGGTCCAAACTCGAGTCATTGACATTCGAACATCTATGACTAAATGGAAAGAGTGGCATGAGCATCACAAGCTCATTTGCACAGTACTGGAGTAGTTTAGGGCGATGAAATAGCCCATTGATCATACCACTCAAGGTTTTCACCGAAGAAAAAGGCACAAACATTTAGGGAATAATTGTAAAACCATTTTTTTTCAAAATTAAAAGATTTGAGCTTGTTTAACCAAGATTCCAGATCTAGAAAACTTAATTTCTCCTAAGATATTTTGCTAGCTTTAAGGAAAATGCTAAGTCCATGCTAATCTTCATTGGTTGAGGTTAACATGCTAGGCTCGGGAGGTTTCAAAAATAAGTTTTTATCAAACCATCAAACATGCATTTTGACAAAAAAACATACAAGGGAATGGCACATAACATGAATGGGGATGCTAATTTTACTAATGGCCTAGATAAAGAAAGTGTTATGCACTTAAGAAGATGTTATGGATGTTGAAAATAACAATGATTCATGCAAGTTAATGTGTAAATGTGCTTGAAATGTGTTAGGCTAACAATTCATACATGGATTAAGGATAATGAAATTTATAGACATGGCATAAAATGCATAAGCAAGAGATATAAAACTAATAAGGATAAAATGAGTCATTTTACACATAAAAGAGGCATTACAGCATCTAAATCTTAAACTACCACAACCAAATGCCACAATAATGCATGATAACCCTAAGAGGGTGATGGAAACATAAAGAGCTCACTAAAATGATGAAGGTGCTAATAAACAAAAAATGTAAGTGATAGAGTAGGAAGTTATAATAACCAAACTTCAACTTTGGCCAAATAGTTGGAGCAACAGAGATGGCTTGAATTCCCCTCTTTTCCAAATTTCCCTCTTTTCCTTGTTGTAAATAAGCAAGAAAAAGAAAGAAATAATGAGGTTTTGGTTCTGGTATGGATAAGGGTTTTTTGAATGAATAGAGGTTGAAAGTGAGTGTTTTGCGCTTGTTTTTAGGTGGTAAGGGGAGAGCAATGGGATTTTGTTTTTTTTGGTGTAGGAATATGTTTTTGAAGCTTAAAATGAGCTAGAATCTAACCTTTTTCTGTTGAGATAAAAGTGATCCATTTATACCAGCCTTTGAGAGCCAAATCAGAGGTGTTTTTAGCCATTTCTTAAGAGGGACAAGGTAATGTCAGCATGGTGGCTATAGAGTGGCTATAGGAGGCAACTTACTGCCAATGTGATAGGCATAGGGTGGCTAGTTTAAATGCTGAAATGATTTTCCAGCAAATAGGGTGGCTGATGGTGACATTGGCTAACAGCTACGGAGGAGTAGGGTGATTAAATGACATTGACCCTTTTGATCCAATTTAGACTTAAAAATAATGTTTTGATTAATTTAAAAGTCTAAATTCATAATTTGACATGCGTTTTAATCTTTCCTGATGCAAAGAAATGAGTGAAAATCAAGTTTTGGATTAATGATGGACGAGTCAAAAATGCTCGAAGCGTGAAAATGGCCTGCATGTATTGATACATTACATAATGTATCGATGCATTTGGTCCAAAAACCTTGATGGTATCGATACAATGAACATTGTATTAATACAATGATCATTGTATCAATACTATGAACCACAGTAGCGATACATGTTGATATGTATCGATACATTTCTTTACAGAATGCATGTTTTGGTCCTAGCATAGCCTAGTATCAATACATGAGGTCTTGTATCGATATAGAGACTTATGTATCGCATCTACATGTTGTATCGATACAAATAGGGACATTTCAAAATTTTGGCATGTTGGAGCATTGTATCGATACATGAGAACCATGTATCGATACATTCAAGTAAAATTATGAATTTTCTCATATCTTTTGTCCATGGATACCTTGAACTATGTCATTTGATGCCATATCTTTTTATTTACCTTTGATATGATCTCTAGGCCTTCTTGACATCCTCAAAATACTTTTTCGCTAGGTGACAACATCATCCCCTCTTACGTCCATGCTCAAGATTGCTAAAAATTAGCCTAGACAAAATGAGGCGTCTATAATTATGTGATTCATATGTGTCCTAACTGACACATGAACCTTGATTTCAAAAAATGGTTGGAAGAAAAGCTTTTCTTATGAAACCAAAGCATTAATGTCATTTATCCCAATGAGCATAATGAGTTTATGATTTGTAATAATGAAAAAAAAGGAGAATATTACATGAATCCATGTTTATCCCAATTGATAGATGAACTTTGATTTTAAAAAATAGTGAGAAATGAAGCTCTTCTTTTGAAACCAAAGCATCAACATGGTTAATCTCAATGGGTCGAATGTTTCTATGGCACCCAATCATTAAAAAATGAGAGGTTGTTATATGAATCCGTGTTTATCCTAATTGACAAATGAACTCTGATTGTAAAAAATGGTAGGAAGTGAAGTTTTTTTATGAAACCTAAGCATCAATATCATTTATCCCAATAAGAAGAATGCGTTTATAGTGCTTAATCATGAAAAAAAAAGGAGACTATTATGTGAAATAGTGTTTATCCCAATTAAGAGATGAACTTTGATTCGAAAAAATGGTAGGAAGTGAAGTTTTTCTTACGAAACCAAAGCACTAATGTCATTTATCCCAATGAGGAGAATGAGTTTATGGTTCCTAATCATGAAAAGAAAAAAGATTATTATATGAATCCATGTTTATCCCAATTGATAGAAGAACTTTGATTCTAAAAATAGTGGGAGGAAAAGTTTTTTTTGAAACCAAAGCATCAATTCATTTATCCTGATAAGAAGAATGAGTTTATGGTGCCAATAATGAAAAGAAGGGAGATCGTTATGTGAATCTGTATTTATCCTAATTGATAGATAAACCTTAATTCTAAAAATGGTAGAAAGAAAAGCTTTTTTTATGAAATCAAAGTATCAATGACGTTTATCCCGATGAGTAGAATGAGCTTATCATAACCAATCTTGCAAAAAAGGGAGATTATTATATGAACCCATGTGTGTCCTAATTGACATATGAATTTTGATTCTAAAAAATGGTTGGAAGAAAAACTTTTCTTATTAAGCCAAAGCATTAATGTCGTTTATCCCAATGAAGAGAATGAATTTATGGTTCCTAATAATGAAAAGAAAAGAGATTATTGCATGAACCCATGTTTATCCTAATTAACGGACGAACTTTGATTCTAAAAACTGGTGGGAAAAAATATTTTTCTTATGAGACCAATGCATCATATCATTTATCCCAATGAAGAGAATGTGTTTATGGTGCTCAATCATGAAAAGAAAGGAGATTATTATGTGAATCCAGGTTTATCCAAATTAACAAACATTAATGGTCAGAAATGATAGAAAGTGAAGTTTTTCGTATGAAATCGAAGCATTAATATCATTTATCCTAATAAGAAGAATGAGTTTATACAACCCAGTCACAAATAGAAAGGAGATTATTATCTGAATTCATGTTTACCCGATTCAAAGATAAACTTTGATTGTAAAAAGTGGTAGGAAGTGAAGTTTTTCTTATCATTTAACCCAGTAAGGAGAATGAGTTTATGACACCCAATCATAAATAGAAAAAAGATTATTATGCAAATCCATGTTTATCTCGATTGACAAACGAATTTTAATTCTAAAAATGATGGAAAGTGAAGCTTTTTTTATGTAACCAAAGCATTAATGTAATTTATCCCAATGAGTAGAATAAGCTTATGGTGCCCAAACATGAAAAGGCAAGAGATTATTATGTGAATCTACATTTTTCTTAATTGACACATGAATTTTGGTTCTAAAAAATGGTTGAAAGATAAGCTTTTCTTATGAAAGCAAAGCATCAATGTCATTTATCTTAATGAGGAGAATGAGTCTATGGCTCCTAATAATGAAAAAAAAGGAGACTATTATGTTAATCCATGTTAATCCATGTTTATCCCAATTAACGGGCAAACTTTGATTCTAAGAAATGGTAGGAAGTAAAGTTCTTCTTATGAAACCAAAGCATCAATATTGTTTGTCCCACTGATGAGAATGTTTTTATGCCACCCAATTATTAAAAGAAAGGAGGTTATTATGTGAATCCGTATTTTTCCCAATTGAAAAATGAACTTTGATTATAAAAAAATGATAGAAAGTGAAGTTTTTTCCATGAAACAGAAGCATTAATATCATTTATCCTAATGAAAAAAATGAGTTTATGGTGCCCAATTATGAAAAGAATGGAGATTATTATTTGAATCCATGTGTGTCCTCATTGACACATGAACTTTGATTCTAAAAAATGGTAGGAAGAGAAGTTTTTCTTATGAATCCAAAGTATCAATATTATTTATCCTAATTAAGAGAATGTGTTTATGGTGCCCGATCATGAAAAAAATAGGAGATTATTACACGAATCCGTGTTTCTCCTAATTGACAAGCATGCTTTGATTGTAAAAAATGGTAAGAAGTGAAGTTTTTCTTATGAAACCCAAGCATCAATATCATTTATTCCAATGAAGAAAATGTGTTTATGGTGCCTAATCATGAAAAAAAAAGGAGATTATTATTAAAATTCGTGTTTATCCTAATTGACAGACAAACTTTGATTATAAGAAATGGTAGGAAGTGAAGTTTTTCTTATGAAACCTAAGCATCGATATCATTTATCCCAATTAGGAGAATATGTTTATGGTGTCTTATCATGAAAAAACAAGAGATTATTACGTGAATCAATGTTTCTCCTAATTGACAAGCATGCTTTGATTGTAAAAAATGGTAAGAAGTGATGTTTTTCTTGTGAAACCCAAGCGTGAATTTCATTTATTGATGAAGAGAATGTGTTTATGGTGCCCAATCATGAAAAGAAAGGAGATTATTATTAGAATCCATGTTTATCCCAATTGACAGACGAACTTTGATTGTAAAAAATGGTAGGAAGTGAAGTGGTAGGAAGTGAAGTTTTTCTTATGAAACCTAAGCATTGATATCATTTATCCCAATGAGGAGAATGTGTTTATGATGCGTAATCATGAAAAGAAAGGAGATTATTACATGAAATAGTGTTTATCCTAATTGACAGATAAACTTTGATTCAAAAAAATGATGAGAAATAAAGTTTTTCTTATGAAACCAATGCATCAATGTCATTTATCCCAGTAAGAAAAATAAATTATGGTTCTTAATCGTGAAAAGAAAGAAGGTTATTACATGAATCCATGTTTATCCCAATTGAAAGATGAACTTTGATTCAAAAGAACGGTAGGAAGTGAAGTTTTTTTTATGAAACCAAAGCATCAATGTCATTTATCCTAATGAGGAGAATGAGTTTATGGTTCGTAATCAAGAAAAGAGAGGAGATTATCACGTGAATCCGTGTTTATCCCAATTGATAGAAGAACTTTGATTCTAAAAATTATGGGAAGAGAAGTTTTTCTTTTGGAACTAAAGCATAAATTCATTTATCTCGATGAGAAGAATGAGTTTATGGTGCCCAATATTGAAAAGAAGAGAGGTCACTATATGGATCTACATTTATCCTAATTGGTAGATGAACTTTAATTCTAAAAGTGGTAGAAAGAGAAGCTTTTCTTAAGAAGCCAAAGCACCAATGACATTTATCCCAATGTGTAGAATGAGCTTAGGGCAACCAATCTTGAAAAGAAAGGAGATTATTATATGAATCCATGTGTGTCCTAATTGATAAATGAACTTTGATTTTAAAGCTTTTCTGACGAAACCAAAGCATCAATGTCATTTATCTGAATGAAGAGAATGAGTTTATGGTTCCTAATAATGAAAACAAAGGAGATTATTATGTGAACCCCTGTTTATCCTAATTGACAAACAAACTTTGATTCTAAAAAAGGGTGAGAAGAGATGTTTTTCTTATGAAACCAAAGGATGAATATCATTTATCCCAGTGAGGAGAACATGTTTATGGTGCCCAACCACTAAAAGAAATAAGATTATTACCTGAATCCGTGTTTATCCCAATTGACAAATGAACTTTGATTATAAGGTATGGTAGGAAGTGAAGTTTTTATTATGAAATCGAAGCATTAATATCATTTATCCTACTAAGGAGAATGAGTTTATGGGACCTAATCATAAATAGAAAGGAGATTATTATTCGAATCCATGTTTGTCCTAATTGACAGACGAACTTTATTCTAAAAATGGTGGAAAGTGAAGCTTTTTTTTATGAAACAAAAGCATCAATATCATTTATTGCAATGAGTCGAGTGAGCTTATGGTGCCCAAACATGAAAAGAAAGGAGATTATTATGTGAATTTGCATTTGTCTTAATTGAGACACGAACTTTGATGCTAAAAAATGGTTGAAAGAAAAGCTTTTCTTATGAAACCAAAGCATCAATGTTGTAGACACCTTATTTTGTCTGGGCTAATTTTTTTAGCAACCAAGCTAATTTTCTACGGTCCGAGCCTTCTTGACTTATCCACCATTGATCAAAATCTCAATTTTAACTCATTTTTTCATAAAAAAGATCAAAACTGATATCAAATTACGAATTTGGACTTTTGAATTAATTAAAACATTTTTTTAAAGTCTAAATTAGATTGAAAAAAGTAACTGTCACATGATTACCCTACTCCTCCCTAGTTTGTTGATCAAGATCACTATCAGCCACCCTATTTGCTGGGAAATCATTTTAGCATCTAAGCCAACCACCCTATGTCCATAACATTGGCAGCAAATTGCTCCCTAAACCACTTTATAGCCACCAAGCTGACACCACTTTGTCCCCCTTGAGAAATGACCAAAAACACCTCTAAATTGGCTCCAAAATGCTTGTAAAAGTGGTCTATTTATATCTCGGCTAAAAAAGGTTAGATTCCAACTCATTTTGAGCTTCCAAAACACTTTTCTAGACCAAGAAAACCAAATCCCATAGCTCTTCACTCAGCACCCAAAAATAACCCAAAAACACTCACTCTCAACCTTTACACATTCTGAAATTCACCCTCATCCATACCATAACCAAAACCTCATTGTTTCTCTCTTTTTCTTACTTATTAACAACAAGGAAAAGAGGAAAATTCAAGCCATCTCTGTTGCTCCAACTATTTGGCCAAAAATTGAAGTTTGTTGGTATAACTTCTTACTCTATCACTTGTATTTTTGTTTTTTAGCATCTTCATCATTTTAGCCAGCTCTCCATGTTTCTATCACCCTCTTGGGATTATCATGCATTGTTGTGGCTTTTGTTGTTGTTGTTTAAGATTTGGATGCCTTCATGCCCTTTTGATGTGCAAAATGCCTCATTTCATCCTCATTAGTTTGATATCTCTTGCTCATGCATTTTATGCCATATCCATGCATCATGTTATCCTTAATCCATGTATGAATCATTATCCTAACACATTTCAAGCACATTTATACATTAGCTTGCATGAATCATTATCATTTTCAGCATCCATAACATTTTTTTTTCAAAATGCATAACACTTTCTTTGTCTTAACCATTGCTAAAGTTAGCATCCCCTTTCATGTTATGTGCCATCCCCTTGTATGTTTGTGGTCTTCCCCTTGTCAAAATACATATTTGATGCCTATCAAAAACTGATTTTCAAAACCTCCCCAAGCCAAGCATGTTAACCTCAACTAATGAGGACAACATGAACTTAGCATTTTCTTTAAAGTTAGCATAAAAAAATCTTGGGGAAAATTAAGATTTCTAGATCTAGAATCTTGATTAAACGAGCTTAGATCTTTTGATTTTCCAACAAAAATGGACTTGCACTCATTCTTAAAATGTTCATGCCTTGTTTTTAAGTCAAAACTTTGAGTGGTGTGATCAATGGCTATTTCATCATCGCAAACTACTCTGGGGCTATGCAAATGAGTTTGTGATGCTCATGCCACTCTTTCCCTTCAGTCATGGACGTTCGAATGTCAATGACTCGAGTTTGGACCCATAAACATAAAGAAAATAAGAAATATCCCCTACTTTGCTTTATCCCTTACTGGCAGCATAAGTATTGAAAATTGAAAAATCGCTTTAAAATCCTAAATGATTTTTCATGAATTTTCTGATATTTTCCTCTCAAAGTGTGTCGAATTATCTTTAAAATGTGTCTTATTCACCCTTCAGTTATTTCGGATGAAAGAGTTATGATTTTTCAAATCTAAACTATCTAAAACCTCTAAAATCTAAACATGTATTCTGGTTGGGCCATTCAAACCCACCAAATGATTTTTCTAAATTTTTTAGACATTTTTCCTAAAAGATTCATGAAATTCCCTTTTCAAAATGGTATCGCTTGTAATTTTTCAATACCAAATGAGTTCGGGGTGATTTTTCAAAGTTTGACATACCTTGTCCCTCATATGCTCTGCCAATAGCACGATCAATATGAACTTGAAAATTTATTCCCTAGAAAGTGACTATTTGGGATATTGGGAACACTTTTAGTTTGAACCTCACCGAGTTACATGTCTAACGGTGTCTTGTCCACCCTCTAAAGCCTTCAAACCAATTTAGTATAAATTCAGGAAGTGGGATAGTGCAATGCTATCCTTTATTTTTGGTTATGGTCAAAATTAAGTTGGTTTCCCGAGCTTCATCTCGAGACATTTGAATGTCACCATTGCACCCTGATCAGCCTCGAGAACATGCTTTGACCACCCACAAGCTTGTATCAAGGCATTTACCATCCCTGTTCACAATAATTTCTTTTGCCAAAAGTTGTTGAAAGGTTCACACATTCCCTAAATCACAAAGGTTTTACTAACTTAAGTTTTCCAACTCGACTTCTCTAAAAAGTGTCAGATGTGTCACTTTTGGGAATACTCCAACCTCGCCCTTCCGAAGAGATAGTCCAACCCCGTTTTTCAAAATTATCGAGATTAAAAAAACCTTCTTTTGTCAAAATAATTTGTTATCCATGAAGATACTCCAACCTCAACCGTTTGAGGGAATATTCTAACCCTGCTTTTCAAATTTGTCAAGATTAAAAAAATCCTCCTTTGTCAAAACTATTTATCATCCATAGGGATACTCAAACCCTACCTTTTTGAAGGGGTACTTCAACCCTATCTTTCAACTACAGTTAATTTTCTCCTTCTTGAACTTTCATGAATGTGTCAAACAAACCTTATTCAATCAAGAAACCTAGGTGCATCTTGAAAATTGACAATTCGGTTATTCCCAAATAATCGATGCTAATTGCGAGATAAATTCCAATAGTCCATCCTTTTTCTTTATCATTGTATTAAATGATTCATGTTATGTTACTTCATTTGTTGCCCATGATTTCTTTGTGATGATTGTTTGCATTCATGTTTTCCAATCATTTCAAATAAAACCAAGGGTAATATTCCACGTGGGTATCTCTCTAGTGCCTAAGGTGAAATATTCTATTTCTCAAAGTAAAATCTAGAGGTTATTTTATTGAAAATCTCTATATTCCCTATCTCTCCAAACTATATATGCGATTAAATCTTTTTCATTAAAACCTGGATTTGTATTTCTATAAGATCTATACATAAAAAGGATTATATCAAAATAATGATGAGTTAAAATTGAAAGAATCGAAGTTGAGATAAGACATAGCTTATAAGGTACCGATTTTGGATGTCGCGAAGAGGTTCGTACCTCATCGTGCGTACCAACTCCTAAACCCAACAATGAATCTTTGTACTGCGTAGACCATGGGATCGATGTTTTAAGTTTTGTAACTAAAAAAAAAGGTGTCAATGGGCATCCGATCATGCCCAGCCCTAAATGATCGATAGTGACTCTAAGTGTTGGCCATTTCGTGATGGTCATCTGAGACCAATAAGAGGAGCGATTCGTCTTATGGTCCCCCCTCAGAGTGTCATAAGTCAAGAATCTATACTTTCTCATCCCATTATGTCACGAAAGAAAGTCTCGGTCGAAAAGACATTCCAAGTCAAAAAAAATATTTTAAGTCGTCCGCACTCATAGATTCATGAGGATCCACCCTAAGGTATGTTGCAATAGAACTGAAGTTCTCCTTGTGGAACTAAAGTATCAACATTTGTCCCAATGAAGAGGATGTTTACCCAATTATTAAAAGAAAAAAGATTATTACGTGAATCCATATTTATCCCAATTGACAAATAAACTTTGATTGTAAAAAAAGTAGCAAATGAAGTTTTTTTTATGAAACCTAAGTATCAATATCATTTATTCCAATAAGGAGAATGAGTTTACGATTGTTAACCATGAAAAGAAAGAAGATTATTATGTGACATATTTATCCCAATTGATAGAAGAACTTTGACTTTAAAAATGGTGGAAAGAGAAGCTTTTTTTATAAAATCAAAGCATTAATTCATTTATCCTAATAAGACGAATGAGTTTATGGTGCCCAATAATGAAAAGAAACTAGATCATTATGTGAATTTGCATTTATCCCAATTGATAGATGAACTTTAATTCTAAAAATGGTAAAGAGAGAAGCTTTTCTTATGAAACAAAAGCATCAATGACATTTATCCCAAAGAATAGAATGAGCTTATGGTAATTGATCTAAAAAAATGAGATTATTATATGAATCTATGTTTGTCCTAATTGACAGATAAACTTTGATTCTAAAGCATGGTTTAAAGAAAAGCTTTTCTTATAAAACCAAAGTATTACTGTCATTTATCCTAATGAGAGAATAAGTTTATGGTTCCTAATAATGAAAAGAAAGGATATTATTATGTAAACCGATATTTATCCCAATTGATAAAGGAACTTTGATTCTACAAAATAGCGAGAAGAGAAGTTTTTCTTATGAAACAAATGCATCAATATCATTTATCCCAACGAAGAGAATGTGTTTATAGGGCCCAATCATGAAAAGAAAAGAGATTGTTGTGTGAATTCATGTTTGTCCTAATTGACAGATGAACTTTGATTCTTAAAAAATTATTGGAAGAAAAGCTTTTCTTATAAAACCAAAGCATCAATGTCATTTATCCTAATAAGGAGAATAAGTTTATGGTTCCTAATAATGAAAAGAAGGGAGATTATTACGTGAACCCATGTTTATCCCCATTGACAAACGAACTTTGATTCTAAAAAATGGTTGGAAGAAAAGTTTTTCTTTTGAAACTAAAGCATCGATATCATTTATCCCAATGAGAAGAAGGCATTTATGGTGCCCAATCATGAAAAGAAAAAAGATTATTATGTGAATCTGTGTTTATCCCAATTGATAAATAAACTTTGATTATACGAAATAGTTGAAAGTGAAGTTTTTTTATGAAACATAAGCATCTGTATCATTTATCCAAATAAAGAGAATATGTTTATGGTGCCTAATCATGAAAAAAAAGGAGATTATTGCGTGAAATAGTGTTTATCCTAATTGACAGATGAGCTTTGATTCGAAAAATAGTGGGAAGTGAAGTTTTTCACATAAAACCAAAGCATCAATGTCATTTATCCCAATGAGGAAAATGAGTTTATGGTTTCTAATCATGAAAAAAGAGGAGATTGTTACATGAATCCATGTTTATCCCAATTGATAGAAGAACTTTGATTCTAAAAATGGTGGAAAGAGAAATTTTTCTAATGAAACAAAAGTATCAATTCATTTATCCCAATGAGAATAATAAGTTTATAGACACAATAATGAAAAGAAGGGAGATCATTATATGAATCCGTATTTATCCTAAGTAATAGATGAACTTTAATTCTAAAAATGATACAAAAAAAGCTTTTCTTATGAAACTAAAGCATTAATGATAGTTGTTCGTATGAGTAAAATGAGATTATGGTGCCCAAACATGAAAAGAAAGAAGATGATTATGTGAACATATGTTTCTCCTAATTGACAGATTAACTTTGATTTTGAAAAATGGTTAAAAGAAAAGCTTTTCTTATAAAGCCAATGCATCAACGTCATTTATCCCGATGAGGAGAATGAGTTTATGGTTCCTAATCAAGAAAAGAAAGAAGATTAATACGTGAACCCGTGTTTATTCCAATTGACATATGAACTTTGATTTTAAGAAATGGTGGGAAATGAACTTTTTCATATGAAACCAAAGCATCAATTTCATTTATCCTAACGAGGAGAATGAGCTTATGGTGCTCCACACATAAAAAAGAAAATTATTATGTGAATATGTGTTTGTCCTAATTGACATATGAACTTTGATTCTTAAAAATGGTTGAACGAAAAGCTTTTCTTATGAAACCAAATCATTAATGTCATTTACCAAAATTAGGAAATGTGTTTATGAAGCCCAATCATTGAAAGAAAGGAGATTATTATGGGAATTTATGTTTCTCCCAATTGACAAATGTACTTTGATTGTAAAAAATGGCAAGAAGTGATTATGAAACCGAAGCATCAATATCATTTGTCCCAATAAGGAGAATGTGTTTATGGGGCCCAATCATGAAAAAAAAAGAGATTATTATGTGAATCCATATTTATCCTAAATGACAGATGAATTTGATTATAAAAAATGGTAGGAAGTGAAGTTTTTCTTGTGGAAGTGAAGTTTTTCTTATGGGATAAAGAGAATAAGTTTATGGCACCTAATCATAAATAGAATAGAGATTATTATGCAAATCTGTGTTTGTCTTAATTGACACATAAACTTTGATTTTAAAAAAAGATTGAAGGAAAAACTTTTCTTATGAAACCAAAGCATCAACGTCTTTTATCCCATTGATGAGAATGAGTTTATGGTTCCTAATAATGAAAGAAAGGAGATTATTACGTGAACCCGTGTTTATCCCAATTGATAGACGAACTTTGGTTCTAAAAATAGTGAGAAAAAAGGTTTTTCTAATGAATCCAAATCATTAATATCAATTATCCCAATGAGGTGAATGTGTTTGTAGTGCCCAATCATGAAAAGAGAGGAGATTATTACATGAATTCGTGTTTCTTCCAATTGAAAAACATAGTTTGATCATAAAAAATGGTAGAAAATGATGTTTATCTTATGAAACTAAAGTATCAATATCATTTATCCAAATAAGGAGAATGTGTTTATGGTGACCAATCATGAAAAAAAGAAGATTATTATGTGAATATGTGTTTATCCAAATTGATAGATGAATTTTGATTGTAAAAGATGGTAGAAAGTGAAGTTTTTCTTATGAAACTGAAGACAAATATTATTTATCCCAGTAAGGAGAATGAGTGAATGGGACTGAATCATAAATAGAAAGGAGATTATTATGCAAATCCGTGTTTGTCCCAATTGGCAGAAAAACTTTAGTTCTAAAAATGTTGAAAATTAAAGCCTTTTTTATGAAATCAAAGCATCAATGTCCTTTATCCCAATAGGTAAAACGAGCTTATGGTGCCCAAACATGAAAAGAAAAGAGATTATTATGTGAAACTGCGTTTGTCCTAATTGACACATGAACTTTGATTCTAAAAAATGGTTGAGAGAAAAGCTTTCTTATGAAACCAAAGCATTAATGTCATTTATCCCAATGAGGAGAATGAGTTTATGGTTCCTAATAATGAAAAGAAAAGAGATTTTTACGGGAATCTGCATTTATCGTAATTGAAAAATGAACTTTGATTCTAAAAAATGGTGGAATGTGAATCAATATCATTTAACCCAATGAGGAGAATGTTTTTATGGTACCTAATCATTAAAAGAAAGAAGATTATTACGTGAATCTGAGTTTAACCTAATTAATAGACAAACTTTGATTTTGAAAATGGTTAAAAGAAAAGCTTTTTTTGATAAGCCAAAGCATCGATGTCATTTATCCCGATGAGGAGAATGAGCTTATGGTTCCTAATCAATAAAAGAAATAAGATTACTACGTGAGGCCGTGATTATCCTAACTAACATGCAAACTTTGATTCTAATAACTAGTGGGATGTGAAGTTTTTATTATGAAACTAAAGCAGCAATGTCATTTATCCCAATGAGGAGAATAAGTTTATAGTGCCCAATCATGAAAAGAAAGGAGATTATTATGTGAATCCATGTTTGTCCTAATTGACACATAAACATTTTTCTAAAAAATGGTTGAAAGAAAAGCTTTTCCTATGAAACCAAATCATCAATGTCATTTATCCCAATGAAAAGAAAATACATTATTATGTGAACCTATGCTTATCCTAATTGACAGACGAACTTTGGTTCTAAAAATTGGTGGGAAAAGAAGTTTTTCTTATGAAACCAAAGCATTAATATCATTTATCCAAATGAAGAGAATGTGTTTATGGTGCCCAATCTAGAAAAGAAATAAGATTATTTCATGAATCTATGTTTATCCTAATTGACAAACGAATTCTGATTGTAAGAAATGGTAGGAAGTGAAATTTCTTTTATGAAACCAAAGCATTAATATCATTTATCCTAATAAGGAGAATGAGTCTATAACATCCAATCATAAATAGAAAGGAGATTATTATGTGAATCCGTGTTTGGCCTAATTGACACATGAACTTTGATTCTAAAAAATGGTAGAAAGAAAAGCTTTTCTTATGAAACCAAATCATCAATGTCATTTATTCCAATGAAGAGAATGAGTTTATAGTCCTAATAATGAAAAGAAAGGAGATTATTATGAAAACCCGTGTTTATCCCAATTGACAAATAAACCTTGATTCTAAAAAATGGTAGGAAGAAAAGCTTTTCTTATGAAACCAAAGCATCAATGTCATTATCCCAATGAGGAGAATGAGTTTATGGTTTCTAATCATGAAAAGCAAGGAGATTATTATGTGAACCCATGTTTATCCCAATTGATAGATGAACTTTGATTCTAAAAATGGTTTGAAGAGAAGTTTTTCTTAAGAATCCAAAGCATCAATGTAATTTATCCTAATTAGCAGAATGTATTTATGGTGCCCAATCTTGAAGAGAAAGGAGATTATTATGTGAATCTGTGTTTCTCCCAATTGACAAATGTACTTTGATTGTAAAAAATGTTTGGAAGTGAAGTTTTTCTTATGAAACCAAAGCATCAATATCATTTATCCTGATGAAGAGAATGTGTTTATGGTGCCCAATCATGAAAAGAAAGGAGATTATTACGTGAATCCATTTTTATCCCAATTGACAGACAAACTTTGATTATAAAAATTGGTAGGAAATGATGTTTTTCTTATGAAATCGAAGCATCAAAATCACTTATCTGAATGAAGGGATTAAGTTTGTGGCACCTAATCATAAATAGAGTAGAGATTCTTACATGAATCCATGTTTGTCCTAATTAACACATGAACTTTGATTCTAAAAAATGGTTGAAAGAAAAGCTTTTCTTATGAAACCAAAGCATCAATGTCATTTATCCCATTGAGGAGAACGAGTTGATGGTTTCTAATAATGAAAATAAAAGAGATTATTACATGAACCCGTGCTTATCCTAATTGATAAAGAAACTTTGATCTAAAAATGGTGGGAAGAGAAGTTTTTTCTTATGAATCCAAAGCATCAATATCATTTATCCCAATAAGGAGAATGTGTTTATGGTGCCCAATCGTGAAAAAAAAAAAGAGATTATTAAGTGAATCCATGTTTCTTCCAATTGACAAATGTACTTTGATTGTAAAAAATGGTAGGAAGTGAAGTTTCTTTTATGAAACCAGAACATCAATATCATTTATCCCACTAAGGAGAATGAGTCTATGGTACCCAATCAGAAATAGAAAGGAGATTATTATGCAAATTCATGTTTGTCCTAATTGACACACGAACTTTGTTTCCAAAAAATGGTTGAAAGAAAAGCTTTTCTTATGAAACCAAATCATCAATGTCATTTATCCTAATGAAGAGAATGGGTTTATGGTCCTAAAAATGAAAAGAAAAGAGATTATTACGTAAACCCGTGTTTAGCCTAATTAAGAAATGAACCTTGATTCAAAAAAATGGCAGGAAGAGAAGCTATTCGTATGAAACCAAAGCATCAATGTCATTATCCCAATGAGGAGAATGAGTTTATGGTTTCTAATCATGAAAAGTAAGGAGACTATTATGTGAACCCATGTTTATCCTAATTGATAGATGAATTTTGATTCTAAAAATGGTTTGAAGAGAAGTTTTTCTTATGACTCCAAAGCATCAATATAATTTATCCCAATTAGGAGAATGTGTTTATGGTGCCTAATCTTGAAATGAAAGGAGATTACTATGTGCATCCATATTTCTTCCAATTGACAAATGTATTTTCTTTGTAAAAACTCGTTGGAAGTGAAGTTTTTCTTATGAAACCAAAGCATCAATATCATTTATCCCGATAAATAGAATATGTTTATGGTGCCCAATCATGAAAAGAAAAAAGATTATTACATGAATTCATGTTTATCCTAATTGACAGACAGATTTTGATTGTAAAAGAATGGTAGAAAGTGAAGTTATTCTTATGAAACTGAAGCATCAGTATCATTTATCTTAATAAAGAGATTAAGTTTGTGGCACCTAATCATAAATAGAATAGAGATTATTATGCCCATGAACTTTGATTCTAAAAAATGGTTGGAAAAAAAGCTTTTCTTATGAAACCAAAGAATTAATGTCATTTATTCCATTGAGGAGAATGAGTTTATGGTTCCTAATAAATAAAATAAAAGAGACTATTATGTGAACACATGTTTATCCCAATTGATAGATGAACTTTGATCTAAAAATGGTGGGAAGAGAAATTTTTTTTATGAATCCAAAGCATCAATATCATTTATCCCAATGAGGAGAATGTGTTTATGGTGGCCAATCGTGAAAATAAAGGAGATAATTATGTGAATCCATGTTTCTTACAATTAACAAATGTACTTTGATTGTAAAAAATGGCAAGAAGTGAAGTTTTTTCTTATGAAGCCAAAGTAGCAATATCATTTATCCTAATGAGTGTAATGTGTTTATGGTGCCCAATCATGAAAAAAAAAGAGATTATTACATGAATCTATGTTTATCTCAATTAACAAATGAACTTTGATTGTACGAAATGGTAGGAAGTGAAGTTTTCTTATGAAACCAAAGCATCAATATCATTTAGCCTAATAAAGAGAATGAGTTTATGGCACCTAATCATAAATAGAAAAGAGATTGTTATGCGAATCCATGTTTGTCCTAATTGAAGGACAAACTTTGATTTTAAAAAATGGTAGGAAGTGAAGTTTTTCTTCTAAAACCGAAGCATTAATATCATTTATCCCAAGAAGGAGAATGAGTTTATGGCACCCAATCATAAATAGAAGAACATTTATTGTAAAAATGGTGGGGAGAGAAGTTTTTCCTATAAAACCAAAGCTTCAATTCATTTATCCCAATTAAAAGAATAAGTTTATGGTGCCAATAATGAAAAAAAGGGAGATTATCATGTGAGTTCGCATTTATCCCAATTGATAGATAAACTTTAATTCTAAACACCCAATCATAAATAGAAGAACATTTATTGTAGAAATGGTGGGAAGAGAAGTTTTTCTTATAAAACCAAAGCTTCAATTCATTTATCCCAATTAGAAGAATGAGTTTATGGTGCCAATAATGAAAAAAAAGGAGATCATCATGTGAATCTGCATTTATCCCAATTGATAGATGAACTTTAATTCTAAAATGGCAGAAAGAGAAGCTTTTCTAATGAAACCAAAGCATCAATGACATTTACCCAAAGATTACAATGAGCTTATGGTGCCCAAACATGAAAAAAAAAAAGGAGATTATTATGTGAATCTGCATTTGTCCTAGTTGACACATGAATGTTGATTCTAAAAAATGGTTAAAAAAAAGGCTTTTCTTATGAAAACAAAGCATCAATGTTATATCCAAGTGAGGAGAATAAGTTTATGGTTCCTAGTAATGAAAAGAAAGGGGATTATTATGTGAATCTGTGTTTATCCTAATTGATAGATGAACTTTGATTCTAAAAAATGGTGAGAAGTGAAGTTTTTCTTGTGAAACCAAAGCATCAATATCATTTATCCCAATAAAGAGAATGTTTTTATGGTTCCCATTCATTAAAAAAAGGAAATTATTACCTGAATCCGTGGTTATCCCAATTGACAAATAAACTTCGATTGTAAAATATGGTAGAAAGCGAAGTTTTTCTTATGAAACCTAAGCATCAATATCATTTATCTTAATGACAAGAATGTGTTTATGGTGCCAAATGATGAAAAGAAAGGAGATTATTACATGAAATAGTGTTTACCCTAATTGACAGACAAACTTTGATTCGAAAAAATGGTGGGAAGTGTAGTTTTTCTTATGAAACCAAAGCATCAATGTCATTTATCCCATAAAAAGAATGCGTTTATGGTTCCTAATCATGAAAAGAAAGGAGATTATTCCATGATTCCGTTGTTTATCCCAATTAATAGAAGAACTTTGATTCTAAAAGTGGTGGGAAGAGAAGTTTTTCATAAGAAACCAAAGCATCAATTTATTTATCTCGATGAAAAGAATAAGTTTATGGTGCCCAATAATGAAATGAAGAGAGATCATTGTGTGAATCTGCATTTATCCCAATTGATAGATGAACTTTAATTCTAAAAATGGTAGAAAGAACATTTTTTCTTATGAAGCCACAGCATCAATGGCATTTATCCCAATTAGTAAAACAAGCCTATGGTAACCAATTTTGAAAAGAAACGAGATTATTATGTGAATCCATGTTTGTCCTAATTGACAGATGAACTTTGATTCTAAAAAAGGTTGGAAGAATAGCTTTTCTTATGAAACCAAAGTGTGAATGTCATTTATCCCAATAAGGAGAATAAGTTTATGGTTTCTAATAATGAAAAAAATGAGATTATCACATGAACCCATGTTATCCCAATTGACAGATGAACTTTGATTCTAAAAGATTGATTACATCTGACTTTCAGGAATGAAAGCTTTAATGCAAAATAATATGAACCTTAGGATATAAACGTAACCTAAAACCCGATTGATGGAATTAAAACCCTAGGATCATCATCAAAGTCAAGCAAAGAGAACTTGACCCCAATCAAACCTATTGATTCGAACCAAATTTATAGCATTCTTGATCGCCACAAGTTACCTTGATAAGATCAATTTGAGTTCTTGTTTAAAAAACAAAGAAGAAGTTCTCATAAAGTGAAGAAACTCTCAAGATATTTTTTCTATTCAAATCTAATGAATTGCATGAATAAGACCGCCCTATGTAGGCCTAAAATCTGTAGAGTCCTAAGTAAATAAGGAAATCCTAGTCAATAAGGAAATGTCTATTCCTAATCTTAATCTGATTAAGACTTATCTAAACAACTTAAAATCCTAAACACAATCCTAATCAATAAGAATAAAGTCTACTCTTTATCATATCTGATTAGGAATTTTCTAAATAAAGTAAAAAAAATGAAAAGTCAAATTCTTATCAGAAAATCTAAAATCTTAAACTATAGGCCCATGAATACGTGTAAATTGGGCTCTATTCATCTTTGACATGTGAATTGGGCTCCAAGTGTTATTCATCATCTTTTTTAGCCTAACATAATGTAGAAAAGTAATTAATTTTGGCAATGCATCTGATTCATCTTGAACAGCCTTCTTTGCTTGCATTTTCATGATTAGCCTTTGCGAAGCTTGCTCCATGCGTTTAGTCATTGCCCTAGTCATTGGACCTCTATTTCCTTGCAAAGGATCATAAGAATGGCTGGAAATAGGTGTTCATGCAAGTTGATCTCCATCAGAATCTGTGTTTATCCAAGTTGACAGACGAACTTTGATTCTAAAAATGGTTGGATTATGAAACCAAAGCATCAATATCATTTATCCCAATAAAGAGAATGTGTTTATTACGCCCAATCATGAAAAGAAAAGAGATTATTATGTGAATCTATGTTTATCCCAATTGATAGATAAACTTTGATTCTAAAAATGGTGGGAAGAAAAGTTTTTGTTATAAAACCAAAGCATCACCATCATTTATTCCAATGAAGAGATTGTGTTTATGGTGCCTAGTCATGAAAAGAAAGGCGATTATTATGTAAATCCATGTTTATCCCTATTGACAGATAAAATTTAATTATAAAAAATGGCAGGAAGTAAAGTTTTGTTTTAAAACTAAAGCATCAATTCATTTATCTAAAGAGGAGAATGAGTTTATGGTGCCCAATCGTGAAAAGAAAGGAGATTATTGTGTGAATCCTTGTTTATCCCAATTGATAGACGAACTTTGATTCTAAAAAATGGTGGGAAGAAAAGTTGTTCTTATAAAATGAAAGTATCAATTCACTTATCCTAATGAGTGGAACAAGCTTACAGTGCCTAAACATAAAAAGAAAGAAGATTATTATGTGAATCTACGTTTGTCCTAATTGACAAATTAACTTTGATTCTAAAAAAAGGTTGAAAGATAAGCTTTCCTTACGAAACCAATGTATCAATGTCATTTATCCCAATAAGTAGAATGACTTTATGGTTCCTAATCATGAAAAATAAGGAGATTATTATGTGAATCTATGTTTATCCCAATTGATATACGAACTTTGATTTAAAAAATAGTGGGAAAAGAAGTTTTTCTTATGAAACCAAAGCAACAATATCATTTATCCTAATGAGCAAGTTGTGTTTATGATGCCCAATCATGAAAAGAGAAGAGATTATTGTGTGCATCCATGTTTGTCCAAATTGACATATGAACTTTAATTCTATAAAATGGTGGAAAGTGAAGCTTTTTGTATCAAACCAAAGCATCAATGTCATTTAGCCCAATGAGTAGAATGAGCTTATGGTGCCAAATAATGAAAAGAAAGGAGATTATTAAGTGAAACTATGTTTGTCTAAATTGACGGATGAACTTTAATTCTAAAAATGGTAGAAAGTGAAGTTTTTCTTATGAAACCAAAGCATCAATATCATTTATTCCAATGAGGATAATGTGTTTATGGTGCCCAATCATGAGAGAAAAAGAGATTATTCCATGTATCTATGCATATCCCAATTAACAGATAAGCTTTGATTGTAAAAAATGGTAGGAAGTGAAATTTTTCTTATGAAGCTGAAGCATCATTATCATTTATCTTAATAAGGAGAATATATTTATGGTGCCCAATCATGAAAAGAAAGGGGATTATGTCATGAGACTATGTCTATCTAGTTGATAGATGAACTTTGGTTCAAAAAATGGCTAGACGTGTGTCGTAACGTACCCCGAGGTGGATTTTCACAGATCTGAGAGTGCGTATGACTTAAAATATTTTCCTGACGCGAAAATGTCTTCTCGACTAAGATTATTCTTTGGCGATGTGATGAGAACAAGAATGTACGGATTCTTGACTTATTATACAGTGAAAGGGACCATAAGATGAATTACTCATCTTATTGGTCTCGTATGACCATCACAAAATGGACAACGCATGGAGTTGCTACTGATCATTTCGGGCTAGGCATGATCGGATGCCTATTGAAACCTATGTTTTGAGTTACGAACTCAAAACATCGATCCCATGGTCTACGTAATGCAAAGATTCGCTATTTGGGTTCGGGAGTTGGTTACGCGTGATGAGGTACAAACCTCTTCGCGACGCCCGAAATCTATACCTTACTAGCAATGTCTTATCTCGATTTTGATTCTTTCGATCTTAACTGTCACTATTTCAATATAACCCTCTTTGAATGCATGAATCTTATAGAAATGATTTAAGTTTTGATGAAAAAGGTTTAATCTCATATCTGCCCCAGAGAGATAGGGAACATAGAGATTTTGATGAAAATGACCTCTGGATTTTACTTTGAAAATGGAATGTTCCACTTCGGGCACTGGAG
>JBBYHO010284373.1:0-89177 GCA_038382025.1 Adansonia gregorii | reverse complement strand
TACGAAATGAAGATAAATCATGGAAAGAAGCAACCAAGAAAAGTTGGAGTTGCATTAAAGGCTTCCATGAGTGAGGATGAGGAAAACGATGATAAGAATGATGAAGATATGGAGATGATCATTTTTGCCAAAAAATTCAAAAAGTTCATGAAAACGGATAAGGACAAATCATCCCAATCTAAAAAGGTTAACAAAGTGGTGTGCTACAATCGCAATGAACCAGGACATGTCAAACCTGATTGCCTATTTTTGAAAAAGAAAAAGAAAAAGGCATTTATAGCAACTTAGAGCGATAGTGACTCTTTCGATGATGATGACTCCAAGGAAGACCAAATTAGCAACCTTTGTTTCATGGCTCTTGATGAGCCCAAGGTAACCTTAAACTCTCCAAATTTAAATTTATATACATTTGATAAGTTACAATATGCTTTTGATGATCTTGTAGTAGAGTTTGAAGAATTAAACTCTAAACACAAGAACATGATTTCAAAATTAAAAGCTAAAAATGATTTATTATTGAAATCAAAACTTGTTTTAGAGAATGAAAACAAAGATTTGAAAAATGATTTTAATGACTCCAAGCTAAAAATTAACATTTTAGAAAAAGTTAATTTTGATTTGAAAAGAAAGATTGAAAGCTTGGAACAGGAAAAGAAAATTATTTTTGACAAATCTTCTCAAGCTTATATGACCAAGTGCTCACATTGCAAATTTCATGGTTATAATCTACATATTTGTCCTATCAAGAAAAAGGCACAATTTAAAGTTAGGAAAGTATAGGTTCCAAAGGGAACAAGAAGCTTTGAGACTAACACTTAAGGACCCAAAGCAATATGGGTACCAAAAACCCCGTAAAAGTTTCTTATAGGTGTGTTAGAGCAATAAAGAGCAATGCAATACAAATGGATGCTCTAGACATATAAAGAAGTGTGATGGGTAACCTCTAAGCTTTAAAATTTCAAAATGTGTATTGGTTATTCATGTTGTGCCTTATTGAATAAAAAATTATTTTTAAATTGAATTCATGAAAATTCATGTTTCACATCTTAAGCACTTATGAGCTTAAATGTGTATGCATTTGATGATTCTATGCTTAACGATGACGTGTTAAATCAATTTGTGAAATATTGTTGTGAGGCATAATTTAAACAATGATTTATGCATAAAAGGTTAATTTTGATAAACTTTATTCCATAAGAAGCTCTATTGCATGACAAAATTATTGCATATTCTTAGGGCAAGCATATAAAGCTTACTTATATGATATGGTGCCATAAACATGCATTAGTAAGCTCTTAAGTTTGTTTAATGCTTTGTATTTAATTATGCTTGCATGAGACTTAGAATGTTTGATTATGCTATAGTTAATGATCCATGGCTCAAACAAATTTGGTAAACATTAAAAATATATTTTAAACTTGTGCATATGTGGTTTGAATAAAAATCTTTCAAGTTACACTAGAAAAGAACTTGGATCAATGAACACACCCTAAAATTCATAATTTGATCCCATCCTATTGCTGTGCCTTAATGTTGCTTGCATAAATGCTTTGTTTGATAACACTAATTTTGGACACTTGCTCATTTGATTGACATGAATTTATTGAATAAAGTTGTTGCATCTTGATTCAACCTTGAATGATCTTAATTTTGGTCCAAGATATCCTTTCAAATGTTTTAAAACTGACAATTGGATCAAAATGCCATTGATTTGATAAGATCCTATTGAAAATGAACCCATCCTAGGCTCTTTGTATCGATACCTTTCCTTCTGTATTGATACAAGTGTCGATACTGCTCAGTGAGTATCGATACAATAGTAATTTCATATAAGTATCGAGACCTAGTTCTTTGTATTGATACATAACCCAAAAATGTTCTTTGTATCGATACTTCTTCTTATGTATCGATACTGACTATTCATTTAGACACCTTTTCGTGTGATTTCTTTGATTTGAAACACTATTCATTTCTTGCCTTCTCCCTTGTTCCATTAAGCCACCATCAAATCCCATCATCCTCCATTTTTTTTTTCAAAATCAAACTTAGCAAATCACCAAATTCTCTTATTTCACTTCCCCAAAACCATTTCAAATAACCCATTACACTCCAAATCATCAAGATTCCAAAACTTTTCATAACTTCTACCCTCACCACCTCTCTCTTTAAATTCAACCATTTCATCCAAATTTCTTCCGTTTAATCACCTCTGTTTCTTTCCTAAACCATTCCCCATCATTATTTGTGTGATTGATTCTAGACATACTCTTTATATCACAAAAATTAAAATCTATTTTTAGCGCCCATCACTTGCTGGATAAAATACCTCAAACTACCTTTAAAACACTCAACCTGTTTGCCAATCACCTATGCGACAAAAGTCCTCATAAACCTATGGCTCCTAAAACCAAGCAAACAACACGTCGATAGGGTCCTGTCACTCGTGCATCCACCTCTTTTGCACGCTAGCCACCTATGGCACAAACTCAGTCTTTCTTTGACTTATGCTTTTGTGACACACGGGCTTGAAAGCGATTCACCACCATCATGCCCGAATGCCCATTCAACAATGTCACGTAATCGATTTCCTATTTCTCTAGTCCATCAACTATTGGTACCTTTAAATCTTTGACATTTTCAGATGGACCAAAATCCTTTCACTAAATGTTCTAGTGTGTGAGAATCTTGTCCGTGTCTTTTTTAGCAATGCATCTCTTATTGTTGATGACCGTGATAATGTCATTATTATTCGATCCTATCTTTTGGGATAAGATCTTTTGGTCAACACGACTTCCCTCGCTGTTGCCTTCAGTTTTCTAGATGAAAGTGCTATAAATGAAGGTTCGGGTCCCGCCGTACTACGCACCCCTGACAACAAAGCCACGTTCCTTCTGCTAGTTGATCGCTTACTTCATCTAATAATCTCACATGTGCTCCGTCCATACAGAACCAAACATACTATGCTTAGCGACGTGAATTATTGGTGGCTGCATATGATACAATTCGGTACCCGACTAGTCTAGCATACTTTATCTTTATCGACCTCGTTCTATGTGTATGAGGGTGTCATAGCCTTCTTCACGGTATGGCCTTGAGTTACTACTACGAAACTCAAGGTCTCGATCTTTCATGCGACCCTAGCATCATGGTCACAACATATTGCTACATCGGTCGCAAATCGATGGGACTTACCGGTTATGAAATTTAAGGCGAAGACTTTATTCCAAAAGCTCATCGATAGTTGCCACTCGAGCAACAGGATGCTCCAGCTCTTGACGATCATGATGAGCCTCCTCTGCCTCCTCCACCTCCGGCTCATGCACCCATGGATATTCCCACAGTGTTCGCATCGATTATGGATTGTTTTGATATGTGGGAAGGATGTTTTGACAACATCGATGCTCATCTCTTTACTCTTGAGCAAATTCATTGAGTTCTTAGGGAGCAATTCCATGCCTATTTCGCTCTTTTTCCTTGTGCACGTCCACTTACTCCTCCACCCACCGAGAATCCTCCTACCGATGACGTCTAGTCACCTTAGGATGTTAAACTTTATGTTGTTTTATATGACAAACTTCATATCTTTAGATTAGGATGTTAGGACTTATCTTTATTGATTTTCATGATTTTAGACTTCTATGATAATTTATGGTTTTGCATCTTTTCCTTTGCACATTTTATCCTACTTACACCTATGCTTGATTATCCTTGAATTTTGTCTTTGATATAATAAAAAGAGGGAGAAAGACCTTAAATTTGCATCATGTTGCTCATGAATCGTACATTTATCATGCATATGTTGAGAGGGAGTTATGAATTAATTATGTATATATTGGAACTTGGATTTTATGATCAAATTTTAGGCAATTTATTGAGGGGGAGTTATGTCCTTGTTTAAAACTCAAACACAAGTAAATTTATCTTAAGTTTTGTTATATCAAAAAGGGGGAAATTGTTAACCTTGAATTTAGTTTTGATATAACCAACAAACTTATGTTAAATTAATATTCGACCTTGTACTTAAGTTAAATTGAAAAAGATCCTTAAAAGTACTAAGGCAATTCACTAAGATGTGTTTGAGTCAACAAAAATGATTTTACAAATGAATTTTGAAGATCAGTATCAATACCAAGAACATGTGTATCAATACTATGCATAAACCCTCAAATGTATCGATACAATGAACATAACTATTGATACATATTGCTGAGTATCGATACTGGATCCTTGATTATCGATACAGGGCTTGGCAGTAGCTCAAGTTGGCATGAAACCCTTAAATGTATCGATACAAGTGTGTATGTATCAATACATGTTGATGAGTATCGATACTGACCCCATAAGTATTGATACAGGGCTTGGCAGTAGCCTACATTTGGCTGAAACCCTCATGTGTATCGATACAAAGGTATATGTATCGATACAACTTGTTCAATATTGATAGATTATAATATCGATACAAGAAGTTATAACGGCTACTTTTTTAAGTTATGTATCGATACCATTGGTACTGTATCAATATAGAAGCACGGGAACAACAGGAAATAACACTTGTGAAGGCTCCAACGACTATATTTCCTCACTAAATGTTCCTAACGGCTAGAATCATGATCAAGGCTAAAATAACCCACTCCAACACCTTCAACAGGAGAGGAACCAAGAGATTATGCTTAGAGTCAAATCCTTCATCTTTATTAACTAGTTCATCTTCGTATAGGATCAATTCTTCCTATTTTTGTATTCTTTATTTTGTATCTTTAGATACACTTTTTCTTTGAGCTAAAATTCTTGTAAACACCTAACCTTTTGAGGTTTTATTTGTTTACGCCAATATCCTTGTAAAAAGCAAAGGTTCTACTTAGCCATTGAAAAGTAGAGAGAGGGTTCTATCTTAGCCATAAAAGATAGAGGGTAAAGGTTTCGATCTTGGCCTTGAAAGATAAGGAGTGTAAAGGTTATACCTTTTCCTTGAAAGGTAAACAATTCAAGTTAGTGAATTATGGTAATCTGAGGTAAGTAAGGCCGAGGTAGAGGATGTAGGCAGTTGAGGTCGAACCTCTATAAATCATCGAGTCTATTTTTTCTTTCCTTTTTCCTTGATTGTTTATTTTCATTCACTAAATTGCACTCCAAAAGTTTATTGTTTGAATTTCTCAAGTTTTTCTATCAAAATTTTAATTTATCAAAATTTTGAGAAATTAATTCACCCCCCTCTTGCTTTCATTCACCACTAAAAGGTCTAACACTTATAATGAAAGTTTACCTTTTAAATGAGTTAGACTTGCATACTTGTAATAATCTACATTCTTTTTGTGATTAGGCACAACAATGATGTTTTCCAAGCTGGGATACATGATATTGATGCATTGGATTTGCAAGAAAAGCTTTTTTTCACCATTTCCCTATATTCAAAGTTTATCCATGAAATTAGACAAAGTTGGATGCTCACAATAACCTCCATTCTTTTTGTTATTCGGCACTACAATCATGTTCATCTTATTGGGATACACGATATTAATGCTTTGATTTGGCAAAAAAAGCTTTTTTTTCCACCATTTTCATTGTTGTTAAAGTTCATCCGTGAAATGATACAAATTTAGATACATGTAACAATCTCTTTTTTTTTTTTTTTCATATTTTGCACAACAATCATGTTCACTGCATTAGGATACATGATATTGATGCTTTGATTTAGCAAGAAAAGCTTTTTTTTTTTTCATCATTTTCCTTATAATCAAAGTTTGCCCTTCAAATGAGTCAGACTTGGATTATCGCAACAATCTATATTCTTTTTGTGATTGGGCACTACAATCATGTTCACCACATTAGGATACATGATATTAATGCTTTGGATTTGCAAGAAAAGCTTTTCATTCCACCATTTTCTTTAAAATCAAAGTTAATCTATTAATTGAGTCAAACTTGGATTCTCGCAATAATCTTCATTCTTTTTGTGATTGGCCACTACAATCATGTTCTCCACATTGCGATACATGATATTCATGCTTTGGATTTGCAAGAAAAGCTTTTCTTTCCACCATTTTCCTTATAATCAAAGTTCATCCATGAAATGATACAAACTTGGATGCTCGTAATAGTCTCTATTTTTTTGTTAAGGGCACTGTAATCATGGTCTCCTTATTCAAATATAAGATATTGATGCTTTGGACTTACAAAAAAAGCTTTTCATTCCACCATTTTCATTATAATCAAGGTTCATTCGTGAAATGAGACAAACTAGCATTCTCGTAATATTCTCTATTTCTTTTGTGATTGGGCATTACAACCATGTTCTCCATGTTAGGAAACACGATATAGATGCTTTGGATTTGCAAGAAAAGCTTTTCTCTTCACCATTTTCCTTATAATTAAAGTTCATCCATGAAATGATACAAACTTGGATACTCATAATAATCTCTATTCTTTTTCTTATGGGCACTGCAATCATATTCTCTTTATTGGGATACATGATGTTGATGCTTTAGATTTACAAT
The DNA here is from genome assembly GCA_038382025.1 of Adansonia gregorii. Taxonomy (NCBI): domain Eukaryota; kingdom Viridiplantae; phylum Streptophyta; class Magnoliopsida; order Malvales; family Malvaceae; genus Adansonia; species Adansonia gregorii. Next base: position 82,683 of record JBBYHO010284373.1, on the reverse strand, counting down.
AAAAGCTTTTTTTTCCACCATCTTTCGTATAATCAAAGTTCATTTGTGAAATGAGGCAAACTAGTATTCTCATAATAATCTCCATTTCTTTTATGACTGGGCACTACAACCATGTTCTCCACATTGGGAAACATGATATTGATCCTGTGGATTTGCAAGAAAAGCTTTTCTTTTCACCATTTTGTATATAATTAAAGTTCATCTATGAAAAGATACAAATTTTGATTCTCATAATAATCTCCATTCTTTTTATTGTGGCACTACAACCATGTTTTCCTCACTGGACACATAATATTTATGCTTTGGATTTGCATGAAAAGCTTTTCTTTCCCTGAATTTCCTTCTAATCAAAGTTTATCCATCAAATAAGTCAAACTTGGATTCTCGTAATAATCTACATCTCTTTTATGATTGGGTACTACAATCATGTTCTCCACATTGGGATACACAACATTGATGCTTTGGATTTGCAAGAAAGGCATTTTATTCCATCATTTTCCTGATAATCAAAGTTTATATGTGAAATAAGTTAAACTTGGATTCTCATAATAATCTCCATTCTTTGCATGATGGGGCACTGCAATCATCTTTTTCATATTTGGATGCACGGTATTGATGCTTTGGATTTGTAAGAAAAGCTTTTCTTTCCACCATTCTCCATATAATCAAAGCTCATCTATGAAATGAGACTGACTAGGATACTGGCAATAATCTCCATTCTTTTTGTTACTTGGCACTACAATCATGTTTGTCTCATTGGGATACATGATATCGATACATTGATCTGACAAGAAAAGCTTTGTTTTCCACCATTTTCCTTGTTATTAAAGTTCATCCGTGAAATGATACAAATTTAAATATTCACAACTGTCTCCATTCTTTTTGTTGTTGAACATAACAGTCATGTTCACCTCATTGGGATACATTATCTTGATGCTTTGAAATGGCAGGAAAAGCTTTTCTTTCCACCATTTTCCTTATAATCAAAGCTTGCCCTTTAAATAAGTCAGACTTGGATTCTTGTAATAATCTATATTCTTTTTTTTGATTGGGCCTTACAATCATGTTCTCCAAGTTAGGATACACGATATTGATGCTTTGGATTTGTAAGCAAAGCTTTTCTTTTTGCCATTTTCCTTATAGTCAAAGTTTGTCCATTAATAAGTCAAACTTGGATTCTCATAATAATCGACATTCTTTTTCTGATTAGACATTACCATCACGTTCCCCACATTGAGATACGTGACATTAATGCTTTGAATTTGCAAGAACAGCTTTTCATTTCACTATTTTCCTTAAAATCAAAGTTCACCTGTGAAATGAGTTAAACTTAGGTTCTCATAATAATCTCCATTCTTTTTGTGATTGGGCATTACAATCATGTTCTCCGCATTACGATACATGATATTGATGCATTGGATTTGTAACAAAAGCTTTTCTTTCCAGTATTTGCTTTATAATCCAAGTTCATCCATGAAATCATACAAACATGGATACATGTAATAATTTCCAATCTTTTTGTTGTGGGCACTACAATCATGTTCTTCTTATTCAAATACATGATATTGATGCTTTGGGTTTGCAAGATAAGCTTTTCTTTCCACCATTTTCCTTATAATCAAAGTTTGTCCATCAAATGAGTTAAACCTTGATTCTCATAAAAAACTACAATATTTTTATGATCGGGCACTAAATCATGTTCTCCACGTTAGGATACACGATGTTGACGCTTTGGATTTGCAAGAAAAGTTTTTTTTTCACCATTTTCCCTATAATCAAATCTCATCCTTACAATAAGACAAACTAGTATTCTTATAATAATCTCCATTTCTTTTTTGATTGGGCATGACAACCATGTTCTCCATATTAGGAAACACAATATTAATGCTTTGGATTTGCAGGGAAGGCTTTTTTTTTCACCATTTTCCTTAAAATCAAAGTTCATCCGCAAAATGAAACAAACTTGGATTTTCATAATAATCTCTATTCTTTTTGTTATAGGCACTCTAATCATGTTCTCTTCATGGGGATGCAAGATATTGATGCTTTAGATTTGTAAGGAAAGCTTTTTTTTTCCACCATTTTTAGTATAATTAAAGTTCATCTATGAAATAAGATAAACTAATATTCTCATAATAATCTCTGTTTATTTTATGATTGAGCTATACAACCATGTTCTCCATATTGGGAAACACGATATTTATGCTTTGGATTTGCAAGAAAAGCTTTTCTTTTCACCATTTTCCTTATAATCAAAGTTCATTCATGAAATGATACAAACTTGGATGCCCGTAATAATCTCCATTCTTTTTGTTGTGGCACTAGAATCATGTTTTTCGCATTGAAGACATCATATCGATGCTTTGGATTTGCATGAAAAGCTTTTCTTTCCATGGTTTTCCTTATAATCAAAGTTTATCCATCAAATAAGTTAAACTTGGATTCTCATAATAATCTACATTCTTTTTGTGATTGGGCACTACAATCATGTTCTCCATATTGGGATACACGACATTAATGCTTTGGATTTGCAGGAAAAGTTTTTTATTCCACCATTTTTCATATAATCAAAGTTCATCCGTGAAATAAGTCAAACTTGGATTCTTATAATAATCTCCATTCTTTGTGTGATTGGGCACTACAATCATGCTCTCTATGTTGGGATACACAGTATTGATGCTTTGGATTTAAAAGAAAAGCTTTTCTTTCCACCATTCTCTATAAAATCAAAGTTCATTTGCAAAATGTCATAGACTAGGATACTGGAAATAATCTCCAATTTTTTTGTTATTCGGTGCTACAATCATGTTCATTTTATTGGGATACATGACATTGATGCTTTGATTTAGCAAGAAAAGTTTTCATTCGATCGTGTTCCTTATAATCAAAGTTCATTTGTGAAATGAGTTAAACTTGGGTTTTCATAATAATCTTCATTCTTTTTGTGATGGGCACTCAATCATGTTCTCCACATTAGGATACATGATATTGATGGATTGGATTAGTAAGAAAAGCTTTTCTTTCCAGCATTTGCTTTATAATCAAAGTTTATCCATGAAAAGATACAAACTTGGATACTCATAATAGTCTCCATTTTTTTGTGGGCATTGCAATCATGTTTTCCCTATTCAAATATGTGATATTGATGCTTTGGGTTTGCAAGAAAAGCTTTTCTTTCCACCATTTTCCTTGTAATCAAAGTTTGTCCATCAAATGAGTTAAACCTTGATTCTCTAAAAAATCTACAATATTTTTATGATTGGGCACTACAATCATGTTCTCCACATTGGGATACACGATATTGATGCTTTGGATTTGCAAGGAAAGCTTTTTTTTTTCCTCCATTTTCCCTATAATCAAATCTTACCATATAATGAGACAAACTATTGTTCTCATAATAATCTTCATTTCTTTTTTGATTGGGCATGACGACTATGTTCTCCATATTAGGAAACACGATATTAATGCTTTGGATTTACAGGAAAGGTTTTTCTTTCCACCATTTTTCTTATAATCAAAGTTCATCCATGAAATGTGACAAACTTCGATTCTCATAATAATCTTTATTCTGTTTGTTATAGGCACTGCAATCATGTTTTCTTCATTGGGATACAAAATATTGATGCTTTGGATTTGCAAGGAAAGCTTTTTTTTCCCACCATTTTTAGTATAATTAAAATTTATCTATAAAATGAGACAAACTAATATTTTTGTAATTATCTCTGTTTCTTTTATGATTGGGCTGTACAGCCATATTCTCCATATTAGGAAACACAATATTGATGCTTTGGATTTGCAAGAAAAGCTTTTCTTTTCACCATTTTCCTTATAATCAATGTTCTTTCATGAAACGATACAAACTTGGATAACCGTAATAATCTCTATTCTTTTTGTTGTGGCACTACAATCATGTTTTCCTCATTGAAGACAGGATATAGATGCTTTGGATTTACATGAAAAGCTTTTCTTTCCTTGATTTTCCTTATGATCAAAGTTTATCCATCAAATAAGTTAAACTTGAATTCTCATAATAATCTACATTCCTTTTGTGATTGGGCATTACAATCATGTTCTCCACATTGGGATACACGATATCGATGCTTTGGATTTGCATGAAAAGCTTTTCTTTCCATGATTTTCCTTATAATCAAAGTTTATCCATCAAATGAGTTAAACTTGGATTCTCATAATAATCTACATTCCTTGTGTGATTGGGCACTACAATAATGTTTCTACATTGGGATACACGGTTTAATGCTTTGGATTTGAACGAAAAGCTTTTCTTTCCACCATTCTCTGTATAATCGAAGTTTATTTGTAAAATGTAATAGACTAGGATGCTGGAAATAATCTCCATTCTTTTCGTTGTTCGGTGCTACAATCATGTTCATCTCATTAGGATGCATGATATTGATGCTTTGATTTGCCAAGAAAAGCTTTTTTTTCCACCATTTTCCCTACTATTAAAGTTCATCCGTGACATGATACAAATTTAAACACTCATAACAATCTCAATTCTTTTTGTTATTCGATAGAATAATCATATTCTCTTTATTGGGATAAATGATATTGATGCTTTGATTTGGCAATAAAAGCCTTGCTTTCCACCATTTTCCTTATAATCAGATTTTGCCCTTAAAATGAGTCAAACTTCGATTCTCCTCATAATCTATAGTCTTTTTATGATGGGCACTATAATCATGTTCTCCAAGTTGGAATACATGTTACTAATGCTTTGGATATGTAGGAAAAGCTTTTCTTTCCACCATTTTTCCTATAATCAAAGTTTATCCATTAATGAGTCAAACTTGGATTCTCAAAATAATCACTATTCTATTTGTGATTGGGTACTACAATCATGTTCTCCACATTGGGATACACGATATTGATGCATTGGCTATGTAAGAAAAGATTTTGTTTCCACCATTTTCCTTATCATCAAAGTTTACCCATGAAATGATACAAACTTGGATACTCGTAATAATCTCTATTCTTTTTGTTGTGGGTAGTACAATCGTATTCTCCTTATTCAAATACATGATATTAATGCTCTAGATTTGCAAGAGATACTTTCCACGATTTTCTTTATAATCAATGTTTGTCTATCGAATGAGCTAGACTTTGATTCTCGTAAAAGTCTATATTATTTTTATGATTGGGCACTACATCATGTTCTTCACGTTGGGATAAATAATATTGATGCTTTGGATTTGCAAGAAAAGCTTTTTTTTCCACCATTTTCCCTATAATCAAATCTCCTCCATGCAATGAGACAAACTAGTATTCTCATAATAATCTCCATTTCTTTTGTGATTGGGCATGACAACCATGTTCTCCATATTGGGAAGCACGATATTGAAGCTTTGGATTTGTAGGAAAAGATTTTTTTTTCATAATTTTCCTAACAATTAAAGTTAATCCGTGAAATAAGACAAATTTGGATACTCATAATGGTCTTCATTCTTTTTGTTATGGGCACTGTAATCATGTTCTCTTTATTGGGATACACGATGTTGATGCTTTGGATTTGTAGGAAAAGCTTTTCTTTCCACCATTTTTTGTATAATCAAAGTTCAACTATGAAATAAGATGAACTAGTAGTCTCATAATAATCTCCATTTCTTTTATGGCTGAAAACTACAACCATGTTCTCCACATTGGGAAACATGATATTGATGCTTTCCATTTGCAAGAAAAGCTTTTCTTTTCACCATTTTCCTTATAATTAAAGTCATCCGTGAAATGATACAAACTTGGATACTGATAATAATCTCCATTCTTTTTGTTGTGGCACTACAATCAATCATGTTCTCATCATTGGACGCACGATATTGATGCTTTGGATTTGCAAGAAAAGCTTTCCTTCCTACCATTTCCTTTATAATCAAAGTATGTCCATTAAATAAGCCAAACTTGGATTCTCGTGATATTCGACGTTTTTTTTGTGATTGGGCACTACAATCATGTTTTCCACATTAGGATACACGATATTGATGCTTTTGATTTGCAAGAAAAGCTTTTCCTTCTACCATTTTTCTTTTAATCAAAGTTCATCCGTGAAATGAGTCAAACTTGGGTTCTCATAATAATCTCTATTCTTTGTGTGCTTGGGCAATATAATCATGTTCTCCATATTAGGATACATAGTATTAATGCTTTAGATTTGCAAGAAAATCTTTTCTTTCCACCATTCTCTGTACAATCAAAGTTCACTTATGAAATGAAACTGACTAAGATACCGGAATCTCCACTCTTTTTGTTTTTCGGCACTACAATCATGTTCATCTTATTGGGATACATGATATTGACACTTTAATTTGGAAAGAAAAGCTTTTTCTTTCCACCATTTTCCTTGTTATTTAAGTTCATTCGTGAATTGATACAAATTTAAATACTAGTAACTATTTCCATTTTTATTGTTATTTAGTGTAACAGTCATGTTCACTTCGTTAGGATAAATGATATTGATGCTTTGATTTGGCAAGAAAAGCCTTTTTTTCCACTATTTTCCTTATAATCAATGCTTGCGCTTCCACTGAGTCAAACTTTGATTCTCATAATAATCTATATTCTTTTTCTGATTGGGCCCGACAATCATTTTCTCCAAGTTAGGATACATGATACTGACGCTTTGGATTTGCTAGAACAGCTTTTTTTCTGCCATTTTCCCTATAATTAAAGTTTATCCGTTAATAAGTCAAACTTTGATTCTCATAATAATCTAAATTCTTTTTGTGATTAGCCACCACCATCATGTTCTCAACATTGGCATATGCAATATTGATTCTTTGGATTTGGAAGAAAAGCTTCCAATTCCACCAGTTTCCTTATAATTAAAGTTCATTTGTGAAATGAGTTAAACTTGGATTCTTTTAATAATCTCAATTCTTTTTGTGATTAGGCACTGTAATCATGTTTTCCACATTGGGATTCACGATATTGATGCATTGGATTTATAAGATAGGCTTTTCTTTCCAGTATTTGCTTTATAATGAAGTTCATCGATAAAATGATACAAACTTAGATACTCATAATAATCTCCATACTTTTTGTTATGGGAACTGCAATCATGTTCTCCTTATTCAAATACACAACATTGATGCTCGGATTTGCAAGAAAAGCTTTTCTTTCGATGATTTTACTTAAAATCAAAGTTTGTCCATCAAATGAGTTAGACCCTGATTCTCCTAAAAATCTAAAATATTTTTATGATTGGGCACTATAATCATGTTCTCCACGTTAGGATACACAATATTGATGCTTTGGATTTGCAAGAAAAGCTTTTCTTTCCACTATTTTTCCTATAACCAAATTTCATCCATGCAATGAGATAAACTAGTATTCTCATAAGAATCTCCATTTCTTTTGTGATTGGGCATGACAACCATGTTCTCCATATTGGGAAACCCGATATTGATGCTTTGAATTTGTAGGAAAAGCTTTTATTTTCACCATTTTCCTTATAGTCAAAGTTCATCCGTGAAATGAGATAAACTTGGATTCTCATAATAATCTCTATTCTTTTTGTTACAGGCATTGCAATCATGTTCTCTACATTGGGATACAAATATTAATGCTTTGGATTTGCAAGAAAAGCCTTTTTTTCACCATTTTCTGTATAAACAAAGTTCATCCATGAAAAGAGATAAATTAATATTCTCGTAATAATCTCCATTTTTTTATGATTAGGCTCTACAACCATGTTTTCCATATTGGGAAACATAATATTGATCCTTTAGATTTAGAAGAAAAGCTTTTCTTTTCACTATTTTCCTTATAATTAAAGTTTATTTGTGAAATGATATAAGCTTGGATACTCGTAATAATCTCCATTTTTTTTGTTGTGGCACTTCAATCATGTTTTCCTCATTGGACACATGATATTGGTGCTTTAGATTTGCATGAAAAGCTTTTCTTTCCATGAATTTCCTTATAATCAAAGTTTACCCATCAAATAAGTTAAACGTGGATTCTCGTAATAATCTACATTCATTTGGTGATTGTGCACTACAATTATGTTCTCTACGTTGGTATACATGACATCAATGCTTTGGATTTGCAAGAAAAGCTTTTTGTTCTGCCATTTTTTGTATAATCAAAGTTCATCTATAAAGGAAGTCAAACTTGGATTCTCATACATGATTGACACTATAATCATGTTCATTACATTGGGATACACAGTATTGATGCTTTGGATTTGCAAGAAAAGCTTTTTTTTCACTATTCTCCACATAATCAAAGTTTATCTATGAAATGAGATTAACTAGGGTACTGGTAATAATCTCTATTCTTTTTGTTAGTTGGCACTATAATCATGTTCATCTGATTGGGATACATGATATTGGTACATTGATTTGGCAAGAGAAGCTTTTGTTTTTTCTATTTTCCTTGTTATTAAAGTTCATCCGTGAAATGATATAAATTTAGATACTCGTAACTATCTCCATTCATTTTGTTATTTGACATAACAATCATGTTCACCTTATTAAGACACACGATGTTGATGCTTTGATTTGGTAGGAAAAGCTTTTCTTTCTACCACTTTTCATAAAATCAAAGCTCATCCTTCAAATGAGTCAGACTTGGATTCTTATAATAATCTACATTCTTTTTCTGATTGGGCCCTACAATCATGTTCTCCAAGTTGGGATACACGATCTTAATGCTTTGGATTTGCAAGAAAAGCTTTTCTTTAACATTCTCCTTATAATCAAAGTTTTTCCATTAATAAGTTAAACTTCGATTCTTGTAATAATCTACATTTTTTTGGTGATTGGGCATTACCATCACGTTCTCCACATTGGGATACTCGATATTGATGCTTTGGATTTGCAAGGAAAGCTTTTCATTCGACCATTTTCCTTATAATCAAAGTTCATCTATGAAATGAGTTAAACTTGGATTCCTATAATAATCTCTATCTTTTTTGTGATTGGGCACTGCAATCATGTTCTGGTGGAGATCAACTTGCACAAACACCTATTTTCAACCATTCTCATGATCCTTTGTAAGAAATTGAAGGTCTAATGACTAGGGCAAAGACTAAATGCATAAAGCAAGCTTTGCAAGGACTAATCATGAAAATGCAAGCAAAGGAGACTACTCAAAACGAATCAGATGCATTGTAAAGATTGATCACTTTTTTATATTGTGTTAAGGCTAAAAAGAAAAGATGAATAAAGCTTGGAGCCCAATTCACATGTCCAAGATGAATAGAGCCCAATTTGCATGTATTCATGGGCCTATAGATTAGGATTTCAGATTTTCTAATTTTTTTAACTTTTCATGTTTTTAATTTATTTAGATAATTCCTAATTAGATTATGATAAGGAGTAGACTTTATCTTTGTTGATTAGGATCGTGTTTAGGATTTTAAGTTGTTTAGATAAGTCATAATCAGAGTAGGATTAGGAATAAACTTTTCTTTACTGTTTAGGATTTCCTTATTCAGTTAAGGCTCTACAAAATTTTGGCCTATATAAGGGAGTCTTATTCATGTAATTCAGCAGATTTGAATAGAAAAAGTACTTGTGAGTTTCTTCACTTTATGAGAACATCGTTCTTTAAACAAAAACTTAATTTGATCATATCAGGTTAACTTATGGTGATCAAAATTATTATAACTTTGGTTCTAATCAGCAGGTTTGATTAGGGTCAAGTTCTCTTTGCTTGACTTTGAAGATGATCCTAGGGTTCTAATTCTATCCAATCAGGTTTTAGTTTAAGTTTTCATCCTAAGGTTCGCATTATTAGTGATAGAGATCAACATGCGCAAACACATATTTTCAACCATTCTTATGATCCTTTGTAAAGAATTAGAGGTCCAATAACGAGGAAGAAGACTAAACGCATGGAACAAGCTTTGCAAGGACTACTCATGCAAATGTAAGCAAAGGATGCTGTTCAAAATAAATCAGATTCATTGCCAAGATTGATCACTTTTCTACATTGTGTTGAGGCCTATAGTTAGGATTTCAAAATTTTTGATTTTTTTGACATCTCATGTTTTTAATTTATTTAGATAATTCCTAATTTATTGATTAGGATTGTGTTTAGGATTTTAAGTTGTTTAGATAAGTCCTAATCAAATTAAGATTATAAATAAACTTTTCCTTATTATTTAGGTTTTCCTTCTTCAGTTAGGGCTCTATAGATTTTTGGCCTATATAAAGGAGTCTTATTCATGTAATTCAGCAGATTAAAATATAAAAAAATACTTTATAGTTTTTTCACATTGTGAGAACTTATTTGTTCTTTAAACAAGAATTCAGTTTGATCTTATCAAGGTAACTTATGGTAATCAAAATTGTTATAAATTTGGTTCTAATTAGTAGGTTTAATTAGGGTCAAGTTCTTTTTGCCTGACTTTGAAGACGATCCTAGGGTTCGAATTCCATCCAATCGGGTTTTAGCCTGTGTTATCATCTTAAGGTTCAGATTATTTGGTATCAGAGCTTTGATTCTTGAAAGTCAAGTGCAATTTATATTTTAATCTCATAATTTCATTATTTTTTTCTATTATAGTTCATGCTTCCACGATCCGAAAAAAAAAAGAGAAAGTAAAAAAAAATAAAAAAAATGCAAAAGAAAAGGGAGTATGTTATAGTGTGTCCTTTTTTCTATCTTAAAAAAATATTGTTATTAGATCTTTATATTATACAAAGAACTCTTTGTTCATCTTCTTTGATTTGTCTTCCCTTGACATTTCTTGCTAATTTTGTTTCCTTATAATTCTTATTGATTTCACTTCCTTTTTGATCTTATTAATCAAAGCTATAATAACTTTATTGTTGCTTGTTGTTTTGATAAGATTATTTTTAAAGTTCTTTCTAAAGGGCTCATAAAGGGAAGTTAAATGGTAAAAGGCAAGAGAGGTGAATATCATAAAGAAAGGCCAATATGAAGTAAAACACGAATGGTTAAGTAGCTAATCTCGAGTGTAAACACGTAAGGGAATGTGTAAGGAAAACCAATCTATTTTTATTCCTAACAAATTTTACAAGTTTAAAATAAGAGTAGTAGAGGAATAATGTTAAAACTGATATCAAGTTGTTTGTAAAGGCTATCCAAGACCAATTCAAGCTTTTATACAAGAGGTTAGATAATTTAGAGTCCCTATCCAATCTTAGATCCTCGAGAAAACATATGGTTGAGAAAGAGGAAAAAGAGGAATCTTATTATGACGAGAGTAATTCTCAAAAGGGTAAAAAGGTTGTTTCAAAACAAGATAGTGATTTGGGTAGTATTAAGATGAAAAACCCTACCTTCCAATCGAAAAATGACCCTGAATTATACTTGAAGTAGGAGAGAAAGGTAGAACATGTTTTTTATTGTCATAATTACTCCGAGAAGAAGAAGTTAAATAGCAGCAGCTGAGTCCACAGATTATACTAGTATTTGGTGGGATCAATTTGTGATTAATAGGCATAGGAATGGTGAGAGATCTACTCGATCATGGGAAAAATGAAGGTTGAATGAGAAAGAAGTTCATAACTAGCCATTACTATAAGGACTTGTATAAAAAGTTTCGAGGGCTGACTTAAAGATCCATGAATGTAGAGGATTACTACAAAGAAATGAAGATAGCCATGATTTGAGCCAATATAGAGGAAGACTGTGAGGTAACTATTGCTAGATTCATTGGTGGTTTGAATAAAGAGATAGCTAATATGGTGGAATTGCATCATTATATGGAGATGGAGGAATTATTGTTTAAAGTTACCAAGGTGGAAAGGCAATTAAATTCTAAATGCACTTCCAAATATGGTTAAGCTTCTAGCTCTTCATGGAAGTCAAATTGGAAAAACAACAAAGCTGTCACAAAACCTAAGGAAGATACAAAGGCAAAGGATTCAATTACATTCTCCAAAGGTAAAATCAAAACTAGCTTCTAAATCAAGTGATGTTAAGTGTTTCAGGTGTAAAGGATTTCGGCATCTTGCTTTTCAATGTCCAAATAAAAGGGTTATGATTATTATGGATAATGGTGATATAGAAAGCATAAGTTCAAGTGATAATGAAATGCCATCATTGGAGGATTATAGTGATGTTGACATTGAAGAATCTGTGCATGGAGATATGCTCGTTACTAGGTATGCTCTTAGCATATAGCCTAAAGAAGATGGTGATGAAATACAATGTGAGCATATCTTACATACTAGGTGCCATGTGAATAAAAAGGTACGTAGCATGATTATTGATAATGGAAGTTGCACTAATGTTGCTAGTACCTTAACGATTGAAAAGCTAAAGCTGCCTATATTAAAACATCCAAGACCATATAAGCTGCAATGGTTGAATGATTGTGGAGAAGTTAAGGTGACAAAGCAAGTGTTAGTTGCATTTTCTATTGGGAACTACAAGGATGAGGTTTTTTATGATGTTGCACCAATGCATCGTGGTCATCTACTTTTGGGGCATCCATGGTAATTCAATAGGAAGATTACTCTTGATGGGTATAAGAACAAATATAGTTTTGTAATGAATAACAAAGTTATTGTATTAACTCCTTTCAGACCATTGAAGGTATATAAGGACTAGATTAGGATAGCTAAAGAGTGTAATATGAAAGAAAAGAAAAAGAGTGCATGAGAAAAAGAAAAGAGTGATATAAAAAATGAATGTGTGTAAGAGAGTAAAAAAAGCATCATAATGTTCAATGAGGAAGGAAATTTAGAATGTGGAGAGTAAAATTGAGACAAAAATAAGAGTTTTAGTGCTTTTACAAATAAAAGTGAGATTAAGAGTGCTATACTGGCAAGGCAGCAACTACTTGCACTTTTGTACAAGGATGTTTATTTTTCAACTAACTATCTTAACCCTTCTTTGCCTAGTATGGTTTTTTTTGTTACAGGAATCTGTAGATTTATTTCTTGAGGAACTGCCATATGGATTACCTCTTTTAAGAGGTATCGAGCATCAAATACACTTCATTCCCAGTTCACCAATCCTTAATAGACCAGCGTATAGAGCAAATCCTGAGGAGATAAAAGAGATTCAGAGGCAAGTGGATAAGTTATTGCAAAAGGGATTTGTAAGAGAGCGTCCTAGCCCATGTCTAGTTCCTACGATTTTTGTGCCAAAAAAAGATGGAACATGGCAAATGTGCGTTAAATATCGAGCCATCAACAAAATCACTATAAAGTATTGACATCTTATTCCTGGGTTAGATGATATGCTTGATGAATTACATGGTTCATGTATGTTTTCTAAAATTGATTTAAAGAATGGCTATTATCAAATTCGCACCAAAAAAGGTGATGAATGGAAAATTGCTTTTAAGACAAAATATAATTTATATAAGTGGTTAGTGATGCCATTTAGTTTAACTAATGCACCAAGAACCTTTATGAGGTTAATGAATCTTGTTTTGCATTCTTTGATTAGGAAATTTGTTATGGTTTACTTTAATGATATTTTAGTGCATATCAAATATTTGGATGATCATGTTAAACATTTGCTTGTTATTTTTAGTGTTTTAAAGGAGCATAAATTGTATGCTAATCTTAAGAAATGTGCATTTTGCATGGAATCCATTGTTTTTCTCGGTTTTGTTGTAACTTTGCATGAAATAAGTATAGATGAAGATAAGGTTAAGGTAATTAAGGACCGACCAACACCTAGGAATGCGAATGAGGTGAAGAGTTTTCATGGTTTAACAAGTTTTTATAGAAGGTTTGTAAAAGATTTTAGTTCTATTGTAGCACCTTCGAATGAACTTGTTAAAAAGAATGTTGTGTTTAAATGGTATGATGTACATGAGAAAGCTTTTAATATGTTGAAAGATAGGTTGATTAATGCACCTTTGCTATGTTTGCCTAATTTTGATAAAGCTTTTGAGATTGAATAAGATGCATTTGGAATTAGAATAGGAGCTATTTTGATGCAGGATTCCAAGCTGATTGCTTATTTTAGTGAAAGGCTTAGTGAGGCAGCATTAAACTATCCTACTTATGACGAGGAGCTGTGTTCATTAGTAAGAACTTTACAAACATGGCAACACTATTTATGGCTAAAGGAATTCATAATCCACTCTGATCATGAGAGTTTAAAGTATTTGAAATCAAAAGATGAGCTTAATAAAAGGCATGCCAGATGGTTAGAGTTTACTGAGACATTTCCTAATATGATTAAGTACAAGAATGGAAAAGAAAACATTGTAGCTGATGCATTGTCTAAAAGGTATGCATTGGCTACTTCATTGCAAACTAAATTACTTGGTTTTAAGTTTATTAAAGATTTGCATGTTAATGATGTTGAATTCAGCCAAGTATAGAATGCATGTTCTGAGTGTGCGCATGGTGAGTATTATAGGTATGATGGATTCTTATTTGAGAAAAATAAATTATGTGTGCCTACATGTTCTTTGCGTGAAATATTGGTTAGAGAGACTTATAGAGTGGTTTGATAGGGCATTTTGGTGTGCAAAAGACTTCAGATATATTGCATGAACATTTTCATTAGCTTAACATGAAATATGATATGCAATCTATTTATGATAAGTGTATAATATATAAACAAGCAAAATCTAAAGTAATGCCACACGGTTTATATACACCTTTACCTATGCCTAATCAACCTTGGATGGATATATCTATGGATTTTGTATAAAGGTTGCCTAGGTCCCAAAATGGTGAAGATAGCATATTTATTGTTGTTGATAGGTTCAATAAGATGGTGTATTTCATTGCATGTTCAAAAACTATGTAACACATATTGCTGATTTGTTTTTTAAAGAGATAGTACATTTGCGTGATTGCCTAGAACTATAGTAAGTGATAGCGATGTTAAGTTCTTAAGTCATTTTTGGTGTATTTTGTGGAATAAGTTAGGAACTAAACTTCTATTTTCTACTATTGCACATCCTCAAATGGATGGATAAACTAAAGTAGTTAATAGGACACTTACTACTTTGTTATGTGATGTCATTCAAAAAAACTTAAAATAATGGGAGAGATGTTTTCCACATATTGAGTTTGCATATAATAGGACTATTCATTCTACTACTTCTTATTCTCTTTCTGAAGTTAAGTATGGCTTTAATCCTTTAACTTTTCTAGATATTTTACCTTTGCTAACTAATGAACGTGCCAATTTAGATGGTAAGAAAAAGGTAGATTTTGTTAGGGATTTGCATTCCAAGGTTTGAGCTAACATAGACAAAAAGAATAAGTAATATGCAAGGCAAACCAATAAGGGGCATGTTAAGGTTGTTTTTAAACCTAAAGATTAGGTCTGGGTTCATTTGCTTAAGGAATGGCTTCATACTGAAAGGAAATTTGAGTTATAGCCTAGAAAATATGGACCTTTTCAAGTGTTAGAAAGGATCAATGGTATGCCTTTAAGCCAGATTTGTCGAGTAACTATGATAATGTGAGTGCTAACTTTAACGTCATTGATTTATCTTTGTATGATGTTGGTGATTTGACGATGAATCCTTTCAAGGAGGGAGGTAATGATAGAGATTAACTTGAACAAACACCTATTTTCAACCATTCTTATGATCCTTTGCAAGAAATTAGAGGTCCAATGACTAGGGCAAAGACTAAATGCATGGAGCAAGCTTTGCAAGGACTAATCATGGAAATGTAAGCAAAGAATGCTATTCAAACTGAATCAGATGCATTCTCAAGATTGATCACTTTTCTACATTGTGTTAAGGCTAAAAAGAAAAGATGAATAAAGCTTGAAGCCCAATTCACATGCCAAGATGAATGGAGCCTAATTCGTATATATTTAAGGGCCTATAGATTAGGATGTCAAATTTTCTAATTTTTTTGACTTTTCATTTTTTTTATTTTTTTGGATAATTCCTAATTAGATTATGATAAGGAGTGGACGTTATCTTTGTTGCTTAGGATTATGTTTAGGATTTTAAGTCGTTTAGATAAGTCCTAATTAGATTAGGATTAGGAATAAACTTTTCCTAGTTGTTTAGGATTTCCTTGTTTAGTTAGGGCTCTGCAGATTTTTAGCCTATATAAGGGAGTCTTATTCATGTAATTCAGCAGATTTAAATAGAAAAAATACTTACGAGTTTCTTCACTTTGTGAGAACTTCTTCTTTGTTCTTTAAACAAGTACTCAATTTAATCATATCTGGGTAACTTGTGGCGATCAAAATTGTTATAACTTTGGTTCTAATCAGCAGCTTTGATTAAGGTCAAGTTCTCTTTGCTTGAAATTAAAGATGATCCCAGGATTCTAATTCCATCCAATCAGGTTTTAGTTTGTGTTTTCATCTTAAGGTTTGCATTATTAATGATGGAGATCAACTTGCACAAACACTTATTTCCAACCATTTTATGATCCTTTGCAAGGAATTAGAGGTCCAACGACTAGGGAAAAGACTAAACGCATGGAGCAAGCTTTGCAAGGACTAATCATGGAAATGTAAGCAAAGGATGTTGTTCAAAATGAATAAGATGCATTGCCAAGATTGATCACTTTCCTACATTATGTTGAGGCTGAAAAGAACAGATGAATAATGCTTGGAGCCCAATTCACATGTCCAATTTGAATGGAACCCAATTTGCATGTATTCATGGGCCTATAGATTAGGATTTTAGATTTTTTAATTTTTTTGACTTTTCATGTTTTTAATTTATTTAGATAATTCCTAATTAGATTATGATAAGAGTAGACTTTATCTTTGTTGATTAGGACTGTGTTTAGGATTTTAAGTTGTTTAGATAAGTCTGAATCAGATTAGGATTAGGAATAAACTTATCCTTATTGTTTAGGATTTCCTTGTTCAGTTAGGGTTCTGCAGATTTTTGGCCTATATAAGGGAGTCTTATTCATGTAATTCAGCAGATTTGAATAAAAAAATGTTTGCGAGTTTCTTCACTTTTTGAGAACTTCTTATTTGTTCTTTAAACAAGAACTTAATTTGATCATATCAGGGTAACTTGCGATGATCAAAATTGTTATAACTTTGGTTCTAATCAGTAGGTTTAATTAGGGTCAAGTTCTTTTTGCTTGATTTTGAAGACGATCCTAGGGTTCTAATTCCATCCAATCGGTTTTAGTTTGTGTTTTTATCCTAAGGTTCACATTATTAATGATGGAGATCAACTTGCACAAACACCTATTTCCAGCCATTCTTATGGTCCTTTGTAAGAAATTGGAGGTTCAATGACTAAGAGAAAGACTAAACGCATGGAGCAAGCTTTGTAAGGACTAATCATGGAAATGCAAGCTAAGGATGCTATTCAAAATGAATCAGATGCATTGCCAAGATTGATCATTTTTCTACATTGTTTTGAGGCTAAAAAGAAAAGATGAATAAAGCTTAAAGCCTAATTGACATGTCTAAGATGGATAGAGCCTAATTTGCATGTATTCATGGGCCTATAGATTAGGATTTTAGATTTTTTGATTTTTTTGACTTTTCATGTTTTTAATTTATTTAAATAACTCCTAATTAGATTATGATAAGGAGTGGACTTTTTTTTTATTGTTTAGGATTGTGTTTACGATTTTTAGTTGTTTAGGTAAGTCGTAATCAGATTAGGATTAGGAATAAACTTTTTCTTATTGATTAGGATTTCCTTGTTCAGATAGGGCTCTATAGATTTTTGGCATATATAAGGGAGTCTAATTCATGTAATTCAGCAGATTTGAATAGAAAAAAAATACCTAAGAATTTTTTCATTTTGTGAGAACTTTTTCTTTGTTCTTTAAACAAGAACTCAATTTGATCATATTAGTGTAACTTGCGGCAATCAAAATTGTTATAACTTTAGTTTTATTCAATAGGTTTGATTGGGATCAAGTTCTCTTTGCTTGACTTTGAAGACAATCCTATGGCTCTAATTTCATCCAATTAGGTTTTATTTTGTGTTTTCATCCTAAGGTTTGCATTATTGGGCATCAGTGCTTTGGTTCTCTAAAGTCAGGTGTAATCTACCTTTTAATCCCGTAATTTTATTATTTTTTTCTATTATAGTTCGTGCTTCCACCATCCAAAAAAAAAAGAGAAACCAAAAAAAATAAAAAGATCAAAAATCCTAATCTATAGGCCCATGAATACATGCAAATTGGGCTCCATTCATCTTGGACATGTGAATTAGGCTCCAAGCTTTATTCATCTTTTCTTTTCAGCCTCAATACAATGTAAAAAAGTGATCAATCTTGGCAATGCATCTGATTCATTTTGAATAGCCTCTTTTGCTTGCATTTCCGTGATTAGTCTTTCCAAAGCTTACTCCATACGTTTAGTCTTTGCCCTAGTCATTAGACCTCCAATTCCTTGCAAGGATCATAAGAATGGTTGGAAACAGGTGTTTGTGCAAGTTGATCTCCATCATTCTTCTTATGATCCTTTGCAAGGAATTAAATGTCCAATGACTAAGGCAAAGACTAAACGCATAGAGCAAGCTTTGCAAGGACTAATCATGGAAATGCAAGCAAAGGAGGCTGCTCAAAATGAATCAGATGCATTCTAAGATTGATCACTTTTCTTCATTGTGTTGAGGCTAAAAGAAAAGATGAATCAAGCTTGAAGCCCAATTCATATGTCCAAGATGAAGGGAGGCCAATTTGCATGTATTCATGGGCCTATAGATTATGATTTCACTTTTTTTTATTTTTTTTACTTTTCATGTTTTTAATTTATTTAGATAATTCATAATTAGATTGTGATAAAGAGTAGACTTTATCTTTATTGATTATGTTTTTGTTTAGGATTTTAAGTTGTTTAGATAAGTCCTAATCAGATTAGGATTAGGATTAAACTTTCCCTTATTGATTAAGATTTCCTTGTTCAACTAGGGCTCTACAGATTTTTGGCTTATATAAGGGAGTCTTATTCATGTAATTCAGTAGATTTGAATACAAAAAAAATACTTGAGTGTTTCTTCACTCTACGAGAACTTCTTCTTTATTCTTTAAAAAAGAACTCAATTTGATCATATCAAGGTAACTTGTGGAAATCAAAATTAATATAACTTTGGTTTTAATCAGCAGGTTTGATTGGGGTCAAGTTCTCTTTGCTTGACTTTGAAGATGATCTTAGGGTTCTAATTCTATCTAATTAGGTTTTAGTTTGTGTTTTTGCCCTAAGGTTCGCATTATGTTCTTCACATTGGGATACATCATATTGATGCATTAGATTTGTAAGAAAAGCTTTTCTTTCCACCATTTACTTTATAATCTAAGTTCATCCATGAAATGATAAAAACTTGGATACTTATAATAATTCCCACTCTTTTTGTTGTGGGCACTGCAATTATGTTCTCTTTATTCGAATACACAATATTGATGCTTTGGATTTGCAAGAAAAGCTTTTATTTCCACCATTTTCTTTATAATCAAAGTTTGCCCATCAAATGAGTCAAACTTGGATACACGATATTGATTCTTTGGATTTGCAAGAAAAGCTTTTCTTTCCACCATTTTTGGTATAATCAAAGTTCATCTGTGAAATAAGTCAAGCTTAGATTCTCGTAATAACCTCCGCTCTTTGTGTGATTGGGCACTATAATCATGTTCTTTACATTGGGATACATGGTATTAGTGCTTTGGATTTGCAAGAAAAGCTTACTTTCCACCATTTTCCATATAATCAATGTTCATTTGTGAAATGAGATAGACTAGGATACTCATACTAATCTCCATTCTTTTTGTTATTGGCCACTACAATCATGTTCAACTCATTGGGATACGTGATATTTATGCTTTGATTTAGCAAGAAAAGCTTTTCTTTCCACCATTTTTCTTATTATTAAAGTTGATCTGTGAAGTGAGAGAAACTTGGACACTTGTAACAATCTCCATTCTTTTTGTTGTGTGCACTATAAACATGTTCTCCTCATTGGACACATGATATTGATGCTTTCCATTTGCAAGAAAAGCTTTTCTTTCCACTATTTTCCTTATAATCTTTGTCCATCAAATAAGTCAAACTTGGATTCTTGTAATAATCTACATCTTTTTGTGATCGGGTACTACAATCATGTTCTGTACATTGCGATACACAATATTGATGCTTTGGATTTGCAAGAAAAGCTTTTCATTCCACCATTTTCCTTATAATCAAAGTTCATTCGTGAAATGAGCCAAACTTGGATTCTCATTACAATCTCCATTCTATGTGCAATTGCCCACTACAATCATGTTCTCTATGTTAAGGTACACGATATTGATGCATTAGATTTAGAGGAAAAGCTTTTCTTCCCACCATTTCCCATATAATCAAAGTTGATCTATGATATGAGATAGACTAGGATACTCGTAATAATCTCTATTTTTTTGTTATTTGGTACTAGAATCATGTTCACCTCATTGGGATACACGATGTCAATGCTTTAATTTGGCAAGAAAAGCTTTTTTCCACCATTTTCCTTGTTATTAAAGATCATCCATGAAATAATACAAACTTGAATACTCCTAATAATCTCAATTCTTTTTGTTGTGGGCATTGCAATCATGTTCTCCTCATTCAAATACATGATACTGATGCTTTGGATTTACAAGAAAAGCTTTTATTTCCACCATTTTCCTTATAATGAAAGTTTGTCCATCAAATGAATCAAACTTGGATTCTCATAATAATGTACATTCATTTTGTGATTAGGCACTACAATCATGTTCTCCAAGCTGGATACACAGTATTGATGCTTTGGATTTGCAAGAAAAGCTTTTCTTTCCACCATTTTTCCATATAATCAAAGTTCATCTGTGAAACAAGATAGATTAGGATACTCATAATAATCTTTATTCTTTTTGTTATTCGGCACTATGATCATGTTTTCCTCATTAGGATACATGATATTAATGATTTGGTTTGGCAAGAAAAGCTTTTCTTTCCACCATTTTCATTGTTATTAAAGTTTATCCATGCAATGTTACAAAGTTGGATATTCAAAGTAATCACCATCCTTTTTGTTGTGGGCACTTTAATCATTTTCTCCTTATTCAAATACACAATATTGATTCTTTGGATTTGGAAAAAAAGCTGTTGTTTCCATCATTTTCCTTACAATCAAGGTTTGTCCATCAAATTAGTCAGACTTGCTTCTCGTAATAATATATATTCTTTTTGTGATTGGGCACTACAATCATGTTCTTCATATTGGGTACACGATATTGATGCTTTGGATTGCAAAAAAAGCTTTTCATTCTACCATTTTCCTTATAATCAATGTTCATCTGTGAAATAAGTCAATCTTGGATTCTCATAATGGCATCCATTCTTTGTGTAATTGGGCACTACAATCATGTTCTCTAGACTGGGATACAAGGTATTGGTGCTTTGGATTTGCAAGAAAAGCTTTTCTTTCCACCATTTTCCTTATACTTAAAATTTATCCATCAAATAAGTCAAACTTGGATTCTCGTAATAATCTACATTACTTTTGTGATTAGGCACTAAAATCATGTTCTCCACATTAGGATACACGATATTGATGCTTTGGATTTGCAAGAAAAGCCTTTCATTCCACCATTTTCCTTATAATTAAAGTTCATCTGTGAAATAAATCAAACTTGGATTCTCATAATAATCTCCATTCTTTGTGTGATTGGGCACTACAATCATGTTCTCCTTATTGGGATACATGGTGTTAATGCTTTGGATTTTCAAGAAAAGCTTTTCTTTCTACCATTCTCCATGTAATCAAAGTTCACCCATGAAATGATACAAATTTGGATACTCGTAATAATCTCCATTCTTTTTGTTCTGGGCACTAAATCATGTTCTCCTCATGGACACATGACATTGGCGCTTTGGAATTTGTAAGAAAAGCTTTTTTTTCCATGATTTCCCTTATAATCAAAATTTATCCATCAAATGAGTCAAAATTAGACTCTCATAATAATCTGCATTGCTTTTGTGATTAGGCACTACAATCATGTTCTCTACATTAGGATACGCAATAATGATGCTTTGGATTTGCGAAAAAAGCTTTTCATTCCACCATTTTTCTTATAATCAAAGTTCATCTATGAAATGAGTCAAACTTGGATTCTTATAATAATCTCCATTCTTAGCATGTTTAGGCATACAATGATGTTCTCCACATTGGGATACATGATATTAACGCTTTGGATTTGCAAGAAAAGCTTTTCTTTTCACCATTTTCCCTATAATCAAAGTTTGTCCACCAATAAGTCAAACTCAGATTCTAGTAATAGTCTGCATTCTTTTTGGGATTGAGCACTACAATCAAGTTATCCATGTTAGGATACACGATATTGATGCTTTGGATTTGCAAGAATGGCTTTTCATTCTACCATTTTCCTTATAATCAAAGTTTATCGATGAAATGAGTCAAACTTGGATTCTCATAATTATCTCCATTTTTTTGTGATTGGGCACTACAATCATGTTCTCCAAATTAGGATACATGATATTGATGCTTTGGATTTGTAAGAAAGGCTTTTCTTTCCACCATTTTCCTTATAATCAAAGTTCATTAATAAAATGATACAAACTTGGATACTTGTAATAATCTCTATTCCTTTTGTTGTGGGCACTACAATCATGTTCTCCTCATTGGACACACATTATCGATGCTTTGGATTTGCAAGAAAAGTTTTTCTTTCCATTATTTTCCTTATAATCAAAATTTATCCATCAAATGAGTCAAAATTGGATTCTCATAATAATCTACATTCCTTTTGTGATTGGGCAGTGCAATCATGCTCTCCACATTGGGATACACGATATTGATGCTTTGATTTGCAAGAAAAGCTTTTCATTCCATCATTTTCCTTATAATCAAAGCTTATCTGTGAAATAAGTCAAGCTTGGATTCTCATAATAATCTCCATTCTTTTTGTGATTGGGCACTACAATCATGTTTTCCTTATTAGGATCGCGATATTGATGCTTTGGATTTCCAAGAAAACTTTTATTTTCACCATTTTTCTTATAATCAAAGTTTGTCCATCAAATGAGTTAGACTTGATTCTTGTAACAATCTGCATTCTATTTATGATTGGGCACTACAATAATGTTCTTCATGTTGGGATATACGATATTGATTCTTTGGATGTGCAAGAAATACTTTTCTTTTCACCATTTTCCTTATAATCAAAGTTCATCTGTGAAATAAGACAAACTTGGATCCTCGTAATAATCTCCATTTTTTTGTTATGGGCAATGCAATCATGTTCCCCTCATTGGGATACACGATGTTGATTCTTTGGATTTTCAAAAAAAGCTTTTCTTTCCACCTTTTTTCATATAATCAAAGTTCCTCCATTAAATGAGACAAACATAGATACTCGTAATAATCTCTAGTCTTTTTGTAATTGGGTAGTACAATCATGTTCACCTTATTGGGATACATGATATTTATGCTTTGATTTAGCACGAAAAACTTTTCTTCCACTGTTTTCCTTATTATTAAAGTTAATCTATAAAATGAGACAAACTCGGACACTCGTAATAATCTTCGTTCTTTTTATTGTGGGCACTACAAACATGTTGGACACATGATATTAATGCTTTGGATTTGCAAGAAAAGCTTTTCTTTCCACCATTTTCCTTATAATAAAACTTTGACCATCAAATAAGCCAAACTTGGATTCTCATAATAATTTACATCTTTTTTGTGATGTGGCACTATAATCATGTTCTCTACGTTTGGATACATGATATTGATGCTTTTGATTTGCAACAAAAGCTATTCATTCCACCATTTCCTTAAAATTAAAGTTCATCCATGAAATAAGCCAAACTTGGATTCTTATAATAATCTCCATTCTTTGTGTGATTAGGCACTACAATCATTTTTTCTACATTAGGATTTGTAGGAAAAGCTTTCTTCCCACTATTTCCCATATAATCAAAGTTTAACTATGAAATAAGGCAACCTAGGATAATCGTAATAATCTCTATTCTTTTTGCTATTTTACATTACAATTATATTCATCTTATTGGGATATATGATATTGATACTTTGATTTGGCAAGAAAAGCTTTTCTTTTCACCATTTTCCTTACAATCAAAGTTTATTCGTGAGATGAGTCAAACTTGGATTCTCACAATAATCTCCATTCTTTGTGCGATTGGGCACTTCAATCATGTTTTCTATATTGGGATACATAGTATTGATGGTTTGGATTTGTAAGAAAAGCTTTTCTTTCCACCATTTTCCATAGAATCAATGTTCATCTGTGAAATGAGATAGACTAGGATACTCGTAATAATCTCCATTTTTTTTATTCAGCACTACAATCATGTTAACCTCATTTGGATACACGATATTGATGTTATGATTTGGTAAGAAAAGCTTTTTTTCACCAATTTCCTTATTATTAAAGTTCATCCCTAAAATGACACAAATTTGGATACTCATAATAATCTCCATTCTTTTTGTTGCGAGCACTGCAATTATATTCTCCTTATTGAAATACACGATATTGATGCTTTGGATTTGCAAGAAAAGCTTTTTTTTTTCACCGTTTTTGTTATAATCAAAGTTTATCCATCAAATGAGTCAGACTTGAATTCTCGTAATAATCTACAATTTTTTGTGATTGGGCACTACAATCATGTTCTCTAAGTTGGGATACATGATATTGATGATTTGGATTTACAAGAAAAACTTTTCTTTTGACCATTTTCCTTTTAATCAAAGTTTGTCCATCAAAGAGTTAAACTTGGATTCTCATAATAATCTACATTCTTGTTATGATTGGGCGCTACAATCATGATTACCTCATTGGGATACACGACATTGGTGCTTTGATTTAGCAAGAAAAGCTTTTTTCCCCACTATTTTCCTTATAGTTAAATTCAATTTGTGAAATGAGGCAAACTTGGATGCCTATAATAATCTCCATTTTTTTTGTTCTGGGCACTACAATCATGTTCTCTTCATTGGACATGCGATATTGATACTTTAGATTTGCAAGAAAAGCTTTACCATTTTCCTTAAAATCAAAGTTTGCCTATCAAATAAGTCAAACTTGATTCTTATAATAATCTACATTCTTTTTGTGATTGGGCACTGTAATCATGTTCTCCATATTGGGATACACGATATTACTGCTTTGGATTTGTAAGAAAAACATTTTCTTTCACCATTTTCCTTATAATCAAAGTTCATCCATGAAATGATACAAACGTGGATACTAATAACAATCTCCATTCATTCTATTGTGGGCACTGCAATCATGTTCTCCTTACTCAAATACATGATATTGATGCTTTGGATTTGCAGGAAAAGCTTTTCTTTTTACTATTTTCCTTATAGTTAAAGATTGTCCATCAAATGAGCCAAACTTTGATTCTCTTGATGATCTGCATTCCTTTTATGATTAGGCACTACAATCTTGTTCTTCACATTAGGATACACGACATTGATGCTTTTGATTTTCAAGAAAGGCTTTTCAGTTTATCATTTTCCTTATATACAAAGTTTATCTGTGAAATGAGTCAAACTTGGATTCTCATAATAATCTCCATCCTTTAGGTGATTAGGTAATAAAATCATGTTCTACATATTGGGATACATAGTTTTGATACTTTGGATTTGCAGGAAAAGCTTTTCTTTCCACCATTTTCCATATAATCAAAGTTCATCTATGAAATGAGGTAGACTAGGATACTGGTATACATGATATTAATGCTTTGATTTGGCAAAAAAAGCTTTTCTTTCCATCATTTTCCATGTTATTAAAGTTCATCCGTGAAATGATACAAATTTAGATACTTATAACAATCTCCATTTTTTTCTTATTTGGCACAACAATCATGTTCACTACTTTACGATACATGATATTAATGCTTTGATTTGGCAGGAAAAGCTTTTCTTTCCACCATTTTCCTTACAATCAAAGTTTGCCCTTCAAATGAGTCAGACTTGGATTATAACAATCTATATTCCTTTTATGATTGGCCACTATAATCGTGTTCTCCATATTAGGATACATGATATTAATGCTTTGGATTTGTAAGAAAAGCTTTTCATTCCACCATTTTTCTAATAATCAAAGTTAATTATTAAATGAGTCAAACTTGGATTCTCACAATAATCTCTATTCTTTTCATGATTGGGCACTATAATCATGTTCTCCACATTGGGATACATGATATTTATGCTTTGGATTTGCAAGAAAAGCTTTTCTTTCCACCATTTTCCTTGTAATCAAAGTTCATTCATGAAATGAACAAACTCGGATACTCATAATTGTCTTTATTTTTTTGTTAAGGGCACTGCAATCATGGTCTCCTTATTCAAATACAAGATATAAATGCTTTGGACTTGCAAGAAATGCTTTTCTTTCCACCATTTTCATTATAATCAAAGTTCATCCATGAAATGCGACAAACTAGTATTCTCGTAATTGTATCCATTTCTTTTCTGGCACTATAGCCATGTTCTCTATATTGGGAAACAGGATATAGATGCTTTGGATTTGCAAGAAAAGCTTTTCTTTTCACCATTTTCCATATAATCAAAGTTTACCTGTGAAAAGATACAAATTTTAATTCTCATAATAATCTCTATTCTTTTTATTGTGGCACTATAATCATGTTTTCCTTATTGGACACACAATATTTATGCGTTGGATTTGCATGAAAAGCTTTTCTTTCCATGAATTTCCATATAATCAAAGTTTATCCACCAAATGGGTCAAACATGGATTCTCATAATAATCTACATCCCTTTTGTGATTGGGCACTACAATCTCCATGTTGGTATACACAACATTGATGCTTTGAATTTTCAAGAAAAGCTTTTCATTCCACCACTTTCCTTATAATCAAAATTTATCTGTGAAAAAAGTCAAACTTGGATTCTCACAATAATCTCCATTCTTTGTGTGATTGAGCACTACCATCATCTTCTCCACATTTGGATACACAGTATTGATGCTTTGGATTTGTAAGAAAAGCTTTTCTTTCCACCATTCTCCATATACTCGAAGTTCATCTATAAAATGAGACTGACTAGGATACTGGTAATAATCTCTATTCTTTTTGTTATTCGGCACTACAATCATGTTCATCTCATTGGGATACACGATATCAATACTTTGATTTCATAAGAAAAGCTTTTTTATCCAACATTTTCCTTCATATTAAAGTTCATCCGTGAAATGATACAAATTTAAATTCCTGTAACTATCTCCATTTTTTTGTTATTCGACATAGCAGCCATGTTCACCTCATTGGGATACACGATTTTGATGCTTTAATTTGGCAGGAAAAGCTTTTCTTTCCACCATTTTTCTTATAATCAAAGCTGGCCCTTTAAATGAGTCGACTTGGGTTCTCGTAATAATCTACATTCTTTTTTTGATTGGGCCTTACAATCATGTTCTCCAAGTTGGGATACATGATATTGATGCTTTGGATTTGTAAGCAAAGCTTTTCTTTCTGTCATTTTCCCTATAGTTAAAGTTTGTCCATCAATAAGTCAAACTTGGATTCTCGTAATAATCTACATTCTTTTTTTGATTGGGCACTACCATTACGTTGGGATATGCGATATTGATGCATTGGATTTGCAAGAAAAGCTTTTCATTCCACCATTTTCCTTATAATCAAAGTTCATCTATGAAATGAGTTAAACTTGGGTTCTCATAATAATCTCCATTCTGTTTGTGATTGGGCACTGCAATTATGTTCTCCACATTAAGATACATGATATTGATTCGTTGGATTTGTAACAAAAGCTTTTTTTTCCAGCATTTGTATTAAAATCCAAGTTTATCCATGAAATGATACAAACTTGGATATATGTAATAATCTTTATTCTTTTTGTTGTGGGCACTGCAAACATGTTCTCATTATTCAAAAACATGTTATTGATGCTTTGGGTTTGCAAGATAAGCTTTTCTTTCCACAATTTTCCTTATAATCAAAATTTGTCCATCAAATGAGTTAAACCTTGATTCTCGTAAAAATCTACAATATTTTTACCATTTTCCCTATAATCAAATCTTATCCATGCAATAAGATAAACTAGTATTCTCATAATAATCTCCATTTTTTTTTATTAGGTATGACAACCATGTTCTCCATATTAGCAAACATGATATTAATGCTTGGAATATACAGGAAAAGCTTTTCTTGTCACCATTTTTCTTATAATCAAAGTTCATTCGTGAAATAAGACAAACTTAGATTCTCATAATAATCTCTATTCTTTTTGTTATAGACACTGCAATCATGTTCTCTTCATTGTGATGCAAGATATTGATGCTTTGGATTTGCAAGGAAAGCTTTTTTTCCACCATTTTTAGTATAATTAAAGTTCATCTATAAAATGAGACAAACTAATATTCTCGTAGTAATCTCCATTTCTTTTATGATTGAGCTACACAACCATGTTCTCCATATTAGGAAACACAATATTGATGCTTTGGATTTGTGAGAAAAGCTTTTCCTTTCACCAGTTTCCTTATAATCAAAGTTCATTCACTAAATGGTATAAACTTGGATAACCATAATAATCTCCATTCTTTTTGTTGTGGCACTACAATCATGTTTTACAAATTAAAGACACAATATCGATGCTTTAGATTTGCATGAAAAGCTTTTTTTTCCACGATTTTCCTTATAATCAAAGTTTATCCATCAAATGAGTTAAACTTGGATACTCATAATAATCTACATTCCTTTTGTGATTGGGTGCTACAATCATGTTCTCCATATTGGGATACACGGCATTGATCCTTTGGATTTGCAAGAAAAGCTTTTCATTCCACTATTTTCCATATAATCAAAGTTCATCCATGAAATAAGTCAAACTTGGATTCTCATCATAATCTCTATTCTTTGTGTGATTAGGCACTATAACGATGTTCTCCATGTTGGGATGCACAGTATTGATGCTTTGGATTTAAAAGAAAAGCTTTTCTTTCCACCATTCTCTGTATAATCGAAGATTATTTGTAAAATGTAATAGACTAGGATACTAGAAATAATATCCATTCTTTTTGTTATTCGGTGCTACAATCATGTTCATCTCATTAGGATACATGACATTGATGCTTTGATTTAGTGAGAAAAGCTTTCCTTCAACCATTTTCCGTATAATCAAAGTTTATCTGTGAAATAAGTTAAACTTGGGTTCTTATAATAATCTCCATTCTTTTTGTGATTGGGCATTGCAATCATGTTCTCCAGATTGGGATACACGATATTGATGCATTGGATTTGTAAGAAAAGCTTTTCTTTCCAGCATTTTCTTTATAATCAAAGTTCATCCATGAAATGATACAAACTTGGATACTCATAATGATCTCTATTCTTTCTATTGTAAGCACTGCAATCATTTTCTCCTTATTCAAATACACGATATTGATGCCTTGGGTTTGCAAGAAAAGCTTTTCTTTCCACCATTTTCCTTATAATCAAAGTTTGTCCATCAAATAAGTTAAACCTTGGTTCTTGTAAAAATCTATAATAATTTTATGGTTGGGCACTGCAATCATGTTCTTCACGTTGGGATACACGATGTTGATGCTTTGGATTTGTGACCATTTTCCCTATAATCAAATTTATCCGTGCAATAAGACAAACTAGTATTATCATAGTCTCTATTTCTTTTTTGATTGGGCATAACAACCATGTTTTCCATATTGGGAAACATAATATTAATGCTTTGGATATACAAGAAAGGCTTTTCTTTCCACCATTTTCCTTATAATCGAAGTTCATCCGTGAAATGAGATAAACTTGGATTCTCATAATAATCTCTATTTTTTGGTTGTAGGCACTGTAATCATGTTCTCTTCATTGGGATGCAAGATATTGATGCTTTGGATTTGCAAGGAAAGCTTTTTTTCCACCATTTTCAGTATAATTAAAGTTTATCTATAAAATGAGACAAACTAATATTCTCATAATTATCTCCGTTTCTTTTATGATTGGGCTATACAACCATGTTCTCCATATTGGGAAACATGATATTGATGCTTTGGATTTGCAAGAAAAGCTTTTCTTTTTACCATTTTCCTTATAATCAAAGTTCCTTCATGAGATGATACAAACTTGGATAAGCGTAATAATCTCCATTCTTTTTGTTGTGGCACTACAATCATGTTTTCCTCATTGAAGACACGATATCGATGCTTTGGACTTGCATGAAAAGCTTTTCTTTCCATGATTTTCCTTATGATCAAAGTTTATCCATCAAATGAGTTAAACTTGGATTCTCATAATAATATACATTCCTTTTGTGATTGGGCACTACAATCATGTTTTCCACATTGGGGTACATGATATCGATGCTTTGGATTTGCATGAAAAGCTTTTCTTTTCATGATTTTCCTTTTAATCAAAGTTTATCCATCAAATGAGTTAAACTTGGATTCTCGTAATAATCTATATTCCTTGTGTGATTGGGCACTACAATAATGTTCTCTACGTTGGGATACACAGTATTGATGCTTTGGATTTGAAAGAAAAGCTTTTTTATCCACCATTCTCTGCATAATCGAAGTTCATTTGTAAAATGTAATAGACTAGGATACTAGAAATAATCTCCATTCTTTTTGTTATTCGGTGCTACAATCATGTTCATCTCATTAGGATACATGATATTGATGTTTGATTTGCTAAAAAAAGCTTTTCTTTCCACCATTTTCCCTATTATTAAAGTTTATCCGTGACATGATACAAATTTAAACACTCATAACAATTTCCATTTTTTTTTGTTATTCGATAGAATAATCATATTCTCCTCATTGGGATAAATGATATTGATGCTTTGATTTAGCAATAAAAGCTTTGCTTTCCATCATTTTCCTTATAATCCGATTTTGCCCTTGAAATGAGCCAGACTTTGATTCTCCTAATAATCTATAGTCTTTTTGTGATTGGCCACTGCAATCTTGTTCTCCAAGTTGGAATACATGATACTGATGCTTTGGATATGCAAGAAAAGCTTTTCTTTCCAGTATTTTCCCTATAATCAAAGTTTGTCCATTAATGAGTAAAACTTGGATTCTCAAAATAATCTCTATTCTTTTAGTGATCGGGCACTACAATCATGTTCTCCATATTGGATACACGATATTGATGCATTGGCGATGTAAGAAAAGCTTTTCTTTCCATCATTTTCCTTATAATCAAAGTTTATCCATGAAATGATACAAACTTGGACACTCATAACAATTCTTTTGTTGTGGGCACTATAATCGTGTTCTCCTTACCCAAATACACGATATCGATGCTCTGGATTTGCAAGAAAGGCTTTTCTTTCCACCGTTTTTCGAATAATCAAAGTTTGTCCATCGAATGAGTTAGACTTTGATTCTCGTAAAAATCTATATTATTTTTATGATTGGGGACTACAATCATGTTCTCCACATTGGGATACACGATATTGATCCTTCGGATTTACAAGAAAAACTTTTCTTTTCACCATTTTTCGTATAATCAAATCTCCTCCATGCAATGAGATAAACTAGTATTCTCATAATAATCTTCATTTCTTTTCTGATTGGGCATGACAGCCATGCTCTCCATATTGGGAAACACAATATTGAGGATTTGGATTTGCAGGTAAAGATTTTCTTTTCATAATTTTCCTTACAATTAAAGTTAATCCATGAAATGAGACAAACTTGGAAACTCATAATAATCTTCATTCTTTTCGTTATGGGCACTTCAATCATGTTCTCTTTATCGGGATACATGATGTTGATGCTGGATTTGCAAGAAAAGCTTTTCTTTCCACCATTTTTTGTATAATCAAAGTTCATCTATGAAATGAGATGAACTAGTATTCTCATAGTAATCTCCATTTGTTTTACGGTTGAGCACTACAACCATGTTCTCCATATTGGGAAACATGATATTGATGCTTTGGATTTGCAAGAAAAGCTTTTCTTTCCACCATTTTCCTTATAATCAAAGTTTATTCATGGAATGATACAAACTTTGATATTCATAATAATCTCCATTCTTTTTGTTATGGCACTG
The DNA here is from genome assembly GCA_038382025.1 of Adansonia gregorii. Taxonomy (NCBI): domain Eukaryota; kingdom Viridiplantae; phylum Streptophyta; class Magnoliopsida; order Malvales; family Malvaceae; genus Adansonia; species Adansonia gregorii. The sequence goes on along the minus strand of JBBYHO010284373.1, from coordinate 50,790 downwards.
CAATCAATCATGTTCTCTTTCTTGGACACACGATATTGATGCTTTAGATATGCAAGAAAAGCTTTTCTTCCTACCATTTCCCTTATAATCAAAGTTTGTCCATTAAATGAATCAAACTTGGATTCTTGCGATATTCTACGTTCCTTTTGTGATTGGGCACTACAATCATGTACTCCATATTAGGATGCATGATATTGATGCTTTCGATTTGCAAAAAAAGTTTTCCCTTCCACCATTTTCCTTTTAATCAAAGTTCATCTGTGAAATGAGTCAAACTTGGGTTCTCATAATAATCTTTATTCTTTGAGTGCTTGGGCACTATAATCATGTTGTCCACCTTGGGATACATGGTATTGATGCTTTGGATTTGCAAGAAAATCTTTTCTTTCCACCATTCTCTATACAATCGAAGTTTATTTATGAAATGAGGCTGACGAGGATACTGCTAATAATCTTCACTCTTTCTGTTATTCGGCACTATAATCATGTTCATCTCATTGGGATACATGATATTGACACTTTGATTTGGCAAGAAAAGCTTTTCTTTCTACCATTTTTCTTGTTATTAAAGTTCATTCATAAAATGATACAGATTTAGATACTAGTAACTATCTTCATTCTTATTGTTATTCGATGCAACTGTCATGTTCACCTCATTAGGATAAATGATATTAATGCTTTGATTTGGTGAGAAAATCTTTGCTTTCCACTATTTTCATTATAATCAATGCTTGCCCTTCAAATGAGTTAGACTCAGATTCTCGTAATAATCTACATTCTTTTTCTAATTGGGTCTAACAATCATGTTCTCTAAGTTGGGATACATGATATTGATGCTTTGGATTTGCAAGAAAAGCTTTTTTTTGCCATTTTCCCTATAATCAAAGTTTTTCTATTACTAAGTCAAACTTTGATTCTTATAATAATCTAATTCTTTTTATGATTAGGCACTACCACCACGTCCTCCATATTGGGATACACGATATTGATGCTTTGGATTTGCAAGAAAAGCTTTTCATTCCACCATTTTTCTTATAATCAAAGTTCATCTGTGAAATAAGTTAAAGTTGGATTCTCTTAATAATCTCTATTTTTTTGTGACTGGGCACTGTAATCATATTCTCTACATTGGGATAACGATATTGATGCGTTGGATTTGTAATATAAGCTTTTCTTTCTAGCATTTGCTTTATAATCCAAGTTCATCCATGAAATGATACAAACTTGGATACTCATAATAATCTCCATAATTTTTGTTGTGGGAACTACAATCATGTTCTCCTTATTCAAATACACAATATCGATGCTCGGGTTTGCAAGAAAAGCTTTTCTTTCCATGATTTTCCTTATAATCAAAGTTTGTCCATCAAATGAATTAGACCCTAATTCTCGTAAAAATTTACAATAATTTTATGGTTGGGCACTACATCATGTTCTTTACGTTAGGATACACAATATTGATGCTTTAGATTTGGAAGAAAAGCTTTTCTTTCTACTATTTTCCCTATAATCAAATTTTATCCATGCAATGAGATAAACTCGTATTCTCATAACAATCTCCATTTCTTTTGTGATTGGGCATGACAACCATGTTCTGCATATTAGGAAACACGATATTGATGCTTTGGATTTGCAAGAAAAGCTTTTCTTTTCACCATTTTCCTTATAATGAAAGTTCATCTATGAAATGAGAGAAACTTGGATTCTTATAATAATCTCTATTCTTTTTGTTATAGGCATTGCAATCATGTTCTCGCCATTGGGATACAAATATTGATGCTTTGGATTCGCAAGAAAAGCCTTTTTTCCACCATTTTCTGGATAATCAAAGCTCATCCGTGAAAAGAAATAAATTAATATTCTTGTAATAATCTTTATTTCATTTATGATTGGGCTCTACAACCATGTTTTCCATATTGGGAAACATGATATTGTTCCTTTAGATTTGGTGGAAAAGCTTTTCCTTTCACCATTTTTCCTTATAATCAAAGTTCATCCATGAAATGATATAAACTTGGATACTCGTAACAATCTCTATTTTTCTGTTGTGGCACTGCAATCATGTTTCCCTTATTGGACACATGATATTGATGCTTTGGATTTGCGTGAAAAGCTTTTCTTTTCATGAATTTCCTTATAATCAAAGTTTACCCATTAAATGAGTTAAACGTGGATTCTCGTAATAATGTGCATTCCTTTTGTGATTGGCACGATAATATGCTCTCTACGTTGGGATACATGACATGGATGCTTTGTATTTGCAAGAAAAGCTTTTCATTCCACCATTTCTTGTATAATCAAAGTTCATCTATGAAATGAGTTAAAGTTGGATTCTCTTAATAATCTCCATTCTTTTTGTGATTGGGCACTGTAATCATGTTCTCCACTTTGGGATACACGATATTGAAGTGTTGGATTTGTAAGATAAGCTTTTATTTCTAGCATTTGCTTTATAATCCAATTTCATCCATGAAATGATACAAACTTGGATACTTGTAATAATCTCCATACTTTTTGTTGTGCGAACTGCAATCATGTTCTTCTTATTCAAATACATGATATCGATGCTCAGGTTTGCAAGAAAAGCTTTTCTTTTCATGATTTTCCTTATAATCAAAGTTTGTTCATCAAATGAGTTACACCTTGATTCTCGTAAAAATCTAAAATATTTTTATGATTGGGCACTACAATCATGTTCTCCAAGTTGGGATACACGATACTGATGCTTTGGATATGCAAGAAAAGCTTTTCTTTCTACCATTTTCCCAATAATCAAAGTTTGTCCATTAATGAGTCAAACTTTGATTCTCAAAATAATCTCTATTCTTTTAGTAATCGGGCACTACAATCATGTTCTCCACATTGGGATACATGATATTGATGCATTGGCTATGTAAGAAAAGCTTTTCTTTCCACCGTTTTCCTTATAATCAAAGTTTATCCATGAAATGATACAAACTTGGATACTCATAATAATCTCTATTCTTTTTGTTATGGGCACTACAATCGTGTTCTCCTTATTCAAATACATGATATTGACGCTCTGGATTTACAAGAAAAGCTTTTCTTTCCACTTTTTTATGCATAATCAAAGTTTTTCGATCGAATGAGTTAGACTTTGATTCTCGTAAAAATCTATATTATTTTTATGGTTGGGCACTACAATCATGTTCTCCATGTTTGGATACATGATATTGATGCTTTGGATTTGCAAGAAAAACTTTTCTTTCCACCATTTTCCCTATAATCAAATCTCATCCATGTAATGAGACAAACTAGTATTCTCTTAATAATCTCTATTTCTTTTGTTATTGGGCATGACAACCATGCTCTCCATATTGGGAAACGCGATATTGAAGATTTAGATTTTCAGAAAAAGATTTTTTTCATAATTTTTCTTGCAATCAAAGTTAATCCATGAAATGAAACAAACTTGGATACTCATAGTGATCTTTATTCTTTTCGTTATGGGCACTGCAATCATGTTCTCTTCATTAGGATACACGATGTTGATGCTTTGGATTTGCAAGAAAATCTTTTCTTTCCACCATTTTTTGTATAATCAAAGTTCATCTATGAAATGAGACGAACAAGTATTCTTCTAATAATCTCCATTTTTTTTATGGTTGAGCACTACAACCATGTTCTCTACATTGGGAAACACGATATTGATGCTTTGGATTTGCAAGAAAAGCTTTTCTTTTCACCATTTTCCTTATAATCAAAGTTTATCCGTGGAATGATACAAACTTTGATACTCGTAATAATCTCCATTCTTTTTGTTATGGCACTACAATCAATCATGTTCTACTCATTAGACACACGATATTGATGCTTTAGATATGCAAGAAAAGCTTTTTTTTCCCACCATTTCCCTTATAATCAAAGTTTGTCCATTAAATTAGTCAAACTTGGATTCTCATGATATTCTACATTCCTTTTGTGATTGGGCACTACAATCATGTTCTCCACATTAGGATACACGATATTGATGCTTTCAATTTGCAGGAAAAGCTTTTCCTTTCACCATTTTCCTTTTAAACAAAGTTTATCTGTGAAATAAGTCAAACTTGGGTTCTTATAATAATCGCTATTCTTGGAGTGCTTGGGCATTATAATCTTGTTCTCTACATTGGGATACATGGTATTAATGCTTTGGATTTGCAAGAAAATCTTTTCTTTCTACTATTCTCTATACAATCGAAGTTCATTTATGAAATAAGACTGAATAGGATACTGCTAATAATCTCCACTCTTTTTGTTATTCGGTACTACAATCATGTTCATCTCATTGGGAGACACGATATTGACACTTTGATTTGGCAAGAAAAGCTTTTCTTTCCACCAGTTTCCTTCTTATTAAAGTTCATTCGTGAAATGATACAAATTTAGATACTAGTAACTATCTCTATTCTTATTGTTATTCGGTGCAACAGTCATGTTTACCTCATTAGGATAACCGATGTTAATGCTTTGATTTGGCAAGAAAAGCTTTGATTTGGCAAGCCATTATTTTCATTATAATCAACGTTTGCCCTTCAAATGAGTCAGACTTGGATTCTCATAATAATCTATATTTTTTTTCTGATTAGGTACGACAATCATGCTTTCCAAGTTGGGATACATGATATTGATGCTTTGGACTTGCAAGGAAATCTTTTCTTTCTGCCATTTTCCCTATAATCAAAGTTTGTCCATTAATAAGTCAAACTTTGATTCTAGTAATAATCTAAATTCTTTTTATGATTAGGCACTGCCATCACGTTCTCCATATTGGGATACACGATATTAATGCTGTGGATTTACAGGAAAAGCTTTTCATTCCACCATTTTCCTTATAATCAATATTCATCTGTGAAATGAGTTAAAGTTGGATTCTCTTAATAATCTCCATTCTTTTTATGATTGGGCACTGCAATCATGTTCTCCATATTGGGATAGATGATATTGAAGTGTTGGATTTGTAAAATAAGCTTTTTCTTTCTAGCATTTGCTTTATAATCCAAGTTCATCCATGAAATGATACAAACTTGGATACTCATAATAATCTCCATACTTTTTGTTGTGGGAACTGCAATCATGTTCTCCTTATTCAAATACATGATATCGATGCTCGGGTTTGCAAGAAAAGCTTTTTTTTTCATGATTTTCCTTATAATCAAAGTTTGTCCATCAAATGAGTTAAACCTTGATTCTCGTAAAAATCTACAATATTTTTATGATTGGGCACTACAATCATGTTCTCTACATTGGGATACACAATATTGATGCTTTGGATTTGCAAGAAAAGCTTTTCTTTCCACTATTTTCCCTATAATCAAATTTCATCCATGCAATCAAACAAACTAGTATTCTCATAATAATCCCAATTTCTTTTGTGATTAGGCATGACAACCATGTTCTCCATATTGGGAAATATGATATTGATGCTTTGGATTTGCAAGAACAACTTTTTTTTCACCATTTTCCTTATAGTGAAAGTTCATATATGAAATGAGACAAACTTGGATTCTCATAATAATCTCTATTCTTTTTGTTATAGGCATTGCAATCATGTTCTTGCCATTGGGATACAAATATTAATGCTTTGGATTTACAAAAAAAGCCTTTTTTCCACTACTTTTGTATAATCAAAGTTCATCGGTGAAAAGAGAGAAATTAATATTCTTCTAATAATTTCTGTTTCTTTTATGATTGGGCTCTACAACCATGTTTTGCATATTGTGAAGCACGATATTGATCCGTTAGATTTGGAAGAAAAGCTTTTCCTTTCACCATTTTCCTTATAATCAAAGCTCATTCGTGAAATGATATAAACTTGGATACTCGTAATAATCTCCATTCCTTTTGTTGTGGCACTGCAATCATGTTTTCCTTATTGGACACACGATATTGGTGCTTTGGATTTGCATGAAAAGCTTTTTTTCCATGAATTTCCTTATAATCAAAGTTTACCCATCAAATGAGTTATACATGGATTCTCGTATTAATATGCATTCCTTTTGTGATTGGGCACCATAATTATGTTCTCTACATTGGGATACACGGCATTGATGCTTTGTATTTGCAAGAAAAGCTTTTCATTCCACCATTTTTTGTATAATCAAAGTTCATTAGCGAAATAAGTCCAACTTGGTTTCCCATAATAATCTCTATTCTTTGTATGATTAGGCACTGCAATCATGTTTTCCATAGTGGGATACATAGTATTGATGCTTTGGATTTGCAGGAAAAGCTTTTCTTTCCAAACTATTCTTTACATAATCAAAGATCATCTATGAAATAAGACTGACTAGGGTACTGGGAATAATCTCCATTCTTTTTGTTATTTGGCATTGTAATCATGTTCATCTGATTGGGATACATTATATTGATACTTTGATTTGGCAAGAAAAGCATTTCCTTCTACCATTTTCCTTGCTATTAAAGTTCATCCATGAAATGATGCAAATTTAGATACTTGTAACTATCTCTACTCTTTTCGTTATTTGACATAACAGTCGTGTTCACCTTATTAGGATACACGTTGTTGATGCTTTGATTTGGCAGGAAAAGCTTTTCTTTCCACTATTTTTCATATAATCAAAGCACGCCCTTCAAATGAGTCAGATTTCGATTCTCGTAATAATCTATATTCTTTTTCTGATTTGGCCTACAATCATGTTCTCCAAGTTTTGATACACGATATTAATGCTTTGGATTTGCAAGAAAATCTTTTCTTTTTGCCATTTTCCCTATAATCAAAGTTTCTCCATTAATTAGTCAAACTTTGATTCTCGTAATAATCTACATTCTTTTTGTGATTGGGCATTACCATCACGTTCTCCATATTAGGGTACTCAATATTAAAGCTTTGGATTTGCAAGAAAAGCTTTTCAATCCACCATTTTCCTTGTAATCAAAGTTAATCTATGAAATGAGTTAAAACTTGGATTCTCATAATAATCTTCATTCTTCTTGTGATTGGGCACTGCAATCATGTTTTGGTGGGGATCAACATGCACAAACACCTATTTCCAACCATTTTTATGATCCTTTCCAAGAAATTAGAGGTCTAATGACTAGGGTAAAAACTAAATGCATGGAGCAATCTTTGCAATAACTCAAAAGAGACTACTCAAAATGAATCAGGTGCACTTCCAAGATTGATCACTTTTCTACATTGTGTTAAGGCTAAAAAGAAAAGATAAATAAAGCTTCAAGCTCAATACACATGTCCAAGATGAATGGCACCTAATTTGCATGTATTCATGGGCCTATAGATTAGGATTTCAGATTTTTTGATTTTTTGATTTTTTTAACTTTTCATGTTTTTAATTTATTTAGATAATTCCTAATTAGATTATGATAAGGAGTAGACTTTATCTTTGTTGATTAAGATTGTGTTTAGGATTTTCAATTATTTAGATAAGTCCTAATCAGATTACAATTAGGAATAAACTTTTCTTATTGTTTAGGATTTCCGTGTTCAGTTAGGGCTCTACAGATTTTGGCCTATTTAAGGGAGTTTTATTCATGGAATTCAGTAGATTTAAATAGTAAAAAATACTTGTGAGTTTCTTCACTTTGTGAGAACTTCTTCTTTGTTCTTTAAAATAGAACTCAATTTGATCATACCAGGGTAACTTATGGCGATCAAAATTGTTATAACTTTGGTTCTAATCAGCAAGATTGATTGGGGTCAAGTTCTCTTTGCTTGACTTTGAAGATGATCCTAGGGTTCTAATTCCATCCAATCGCGTTTTAATTTGTGTTTTCATCCTAAGGTTCGCATTATTAATGATGGAGATCAACTTGCACAAATTTCCAACCATTCATACGATCCTTTACAACGAATTAGAGGTAAAATGACTTGGAAAAAGACTAAACGCATAGAGCAAGCTTTGTAAGGACTACTCATGGAAATGCAAGCAAAGGACGCTATTCAAAATGAATCAGATGCATTGCCGAGATTGATCACTTTTCTACATTATGTTAAGGCTAAAAAGAAAAGATGAATAAAGCTAGGAGCAATTCACATGTCAAAGATGAATGGAGCCTAATTTGCATGTATTCATGGGCCTACACATTAGAATGTCAAATTTTTTTATTTTTTTGACTTTTCATGTTTTTAACTTATTTAGATAATTCCTAATTTGATTATGATAAGAAGTGGACCTTTTTTTTATTGATTAGGATTGTGTTTAGGATTTTAAGTTGTTTAGACAAGTCCTAATCAGATTAGGATTAGGAATAATTTTTTTTCTTATTGTTTAGGATTTCCTTGTTCAAATAGGGCTATACAAGTTTTTTGCCTATACAAGGGAGTCTTATTCATGTAATTCAATAGATTTGAATATAAAAAAATGCTTGAGAGTTTCTTCGCTTCGTGAGAACTTCTTCTTTGGTCTTTAAACAAGAACTTAGTTTGATCTTATTAGCGTAACTTGTGGTGATCAAAATTGTTATAACTTTGATTCTAATAAGCAGGTTTGATTAAGGTCAAGTTCTCTTTGCTTGACTTTGAAGATGATCCTAGGGTTCTAATTCCATCCAATCGGGTTTTAGCTTATGTTATCATCCTAAGGTTCAGATTATTTGATATCAGAGCTTCGGTTCTTGAAAGTCAGGTACAATTTAACTTTCGATCTCATAATTTCATTATTTTTTCTATTATAGTTTATGCTTCAATGATCCAAAAAAAGAAAAGCAAAAAAAAAAAAGAGAAAATAAAAAAAAGGAACACAAAATAAAAGGGAGTATGTTATAGTGTTTATCCTTTCTTCCATCTTAAAAAAAGATTGTTATTAGATCTTTATATTATGCAAAGAACTCTTTGTTCCTCTTCATTGATTTGTCTTCCCTTGACATTTCTTGCTGATTTTGTTTCCTTTTATAATTCTTGTTGATTTCACTTCCTTGTTGATCTTATTAATCAAAGTTAGAATAACTTTATTGTTGCTTGCTGTTTTGGTAAGATCATTTGCAAAGTTCTTTTTAAAGGGCTTGTAAGGGGAAGTTATGTGGTAAAAGGCAAAAGAGGTAAGAATATCTAGAGAAAAGCCAAAATTGAGTAAAACATGGGTGGTTAAGTAGCTAATCTCGAGTATAAACATGTAAGGGAGTGTGTGAGGAAAACTAATCTATTTTTATTCTTAACAAATTTTACAAGTTTAAAATAAGAGTAGTGGAAGAGATATGCTAAAACCGATATAAAGTTTTTTGTGAAGGCTGTCCAAGATAATTCAATCTTTTGTACAAGAGGTTAGATAATTTAGAGTGTTATCCAATCTTAGATCCTCGAGAAAACATATGCTTGAGGAGGAGGAATGGTAAGAGTAATTCTCGGAAGGGTAAAAAGGCTATTTCAAAACAAGATAGCAATTTGGGTAGTATTAAGATGAAAATCCCTACCTTTCAAGGGAAAAATGACCTTGAATTATACTTAGAGTGGGAAAGAAAGGTCGAACATGTTTTTGATTGTCATAATTACTTCGAGGAGAAGAAGATTAAACTAGTAGTAATTGAGTTCACAGATTATGCTGGTATTTGGTATGATCAATTTGTGATTAATAGGCATAAAAATGGTGAGAGATCTTTTTGATCATGGGAAAAAATGAAGGCAGTAATGAGAAAGAAGTTCATACCTAGCCATTGCTATAGGGACTTGTATAGAAAGCTACAAGGACTGACTCAAGGAACCATGAATGTAGAGGAATACTATAAAAAAATAGAGATAGCCATGATTCAAGCCAATATAGAGGAAGACCATGAGGCAACTATGGCTAGATTCATTGGTGATTTGAATAAAAAGATAGCTGATGTGGTGAAATTACATCATTACGTGGAGATGGATGAATTATTGTATAAAGCTATCAAAGTGGAAAGGCAATTAGAGTCTAAAGGCACTTCCAAGTATGGTTCAGCTTTTAGCTCTTCATGAAAGTCAAATAAGAAGAGCAACAAAGTTGCCACAACACCTAAAGAAGATGCAAAGGTAAAGGATTCAATAACATTCTCCAAAGGTAAAACTGAAACTAAATCATCTATATCAAGTGATGTTAAGTGTTTTAGGTGCCATGGGTTTGGGCATATTACTTCTCAATGTCCAAATAAAAGGGCTATGATTGTTATGGATAATGCTGATATTGAAAGCATAAGTTCGAGTGATAATGAAATGCCACTATTGGAGGATTACAGTGATGTTAACATTGAATAACCCATGCATGGAGATATGCTCGTTACCAGGCGTGCTCTTAGCATACAGCCTAAAGAAGATGGTGATGAAATACAATGTTAGCACATCTTTCATACTAGGTGCCATGTGAATAAAAAGGTATGTAGCATGATTATTGATATTGGTAGTTGCACTAATGCTGCTAGTGCCTCGATGGTTGAAAAGCTAAAGCTGTCTACATTAAAGCATCTAGAACCATATAAGCTATAATGGTTGAATGATTATGGAAAGTGAAGGTGACAAAGCAAGCATTAATTTCATTCTCTATTGGCAACTACAAGGATAAGGTTCTTTGTGATATTGCACCAATGCATGCTGGTCATCTATTCTAGGGGCATCCATGGTAGTTTGATAAGAAGGTTACTCATGATGGGTATAAGAATAGATATAGTTTTGGAATGAATGAGCGAGTTATTGTATTAACTCCTCTTAAACCATTGGAGGCATATGAGAACCAGATTAGGATAGATAAAGAGTGCAAGATGAAAGAAAAGAAAATGAATGCATGAGAAAAAAAAGAATGATATAAAAAATAAGTGTGTGCAAGAGAGTAAGAAAAGCATCATAGTGTGCAATAAGGCAGAAAATTCAGAATATGAAGAGCAAAATAGAGACAAAAATAAGAGAGTTAGTGCTTTTACAAATAAAAGTGAGATTAAGAGTGCTATATTGGTAAGGCAACAACTACTTGCACTTTTGTACAAGGGTGTTTATCTCTCAACTAACAATCTTAATCCTTCTTTACCTATTGTGGTTGTTTTTTATTGCAAGAATTTGCAGATTTATTTCTCGAAGAAATACCATATGGATTACCTCCTTTAAGAGGTATGAGAATCAAATAGACTTTATTCCCTATTTATCAATCCCTAAAAGACCAACGTATAGACCAAATCCTAAAGAAACAAGGGGGATTCAAAGGCAAGTGGATGAGTTAATGGACAAAGGATTCATAAAAGAGAGTCTTAGCCCATGTTCAGTTGCTATGATTTTGGTGCCAAAGAAAGATGGAACGTCACGCTTGTATGTTGGTTATCGAGCCATCAATAAAATCACTGTAAAGTATAGACATCCTATTCTAGGTTAGATGATATGCTTAATGAATTGCATGGTTCATGTAATTAATTTCAAGAATGGCTATTATCGAATTCGCACGAAAGAAGACGATGAATGGAAAACTACTTTTAAGACAAAATAAGGTTTATATGAGTGGTTAGTGATGCCGTTTGGTTTAACTAATGCACTGAGCACCTTTATGAGGTTAATGAATCATGTTTTATGTTTTTTCATTGGGAAATTCATTGTGATTTACTTTGATGATATTTTAGCGCATAGCAAATATTTGGATGATCATGTTTAACATTTGCATGCTATTTTAGTGTTTTAAAGGAGCATAAATTATATGCTACTCTTAAGAAATGTGCATTTTGCATGGAATGCATTGTTTTTCTTGGTTTTGTTGTAAGTTATCATGGAATAAGTGTAGATGAAGATAAGGTTAAGGCAATTAGGTTCGACCAACACCTAGGACTACGAATGAGGTAAAGAGTTATCATGGTTTCGCAAGTTTTTATAGAAAGTCTGTAAAAGATTTTAGTTCTATTGTGGCACCTTCAAATGAACTTGTTAAAAAGAATGTTGTGTTTAAATGGGACGATGTGCATGAGAAAGCTTTTACTATGTTGAAAGATAGGTTGATTAATGCACCTTTGCTATGTTTGCCTATTTTTGATAAAGTTTTTAAGATTGAATGTGATGCATTTGGAATTGGAATAGGAGCTAGTTTGATGTAGGATTCCAAACCCATTGCTTATTTTAATGAAAAGCTTAGTGGGGCAGCATTAAACTCTCTTACTTATGACGAAGAGTTGTATGCATTAGTAAGAACTTTACAAACATAGCAGCAGTATTTATGGCCAAAGTAATTCATAGTCCACTCTAATCATGAGAGTTTGAAGTATTTGAAATCACAAGGTAAGCTTAATAGAAGGCATGCCTAATGGTTAGCTTATTGAGACATTTCCTAATATGATTAAGTGCAAGAGTGGAAAAGAAAACATTGTAGCTAATGCATTGCCTAGAAGGTATGCATTGCCTACTTCATTGCAAACTAAATTACTTAGCTTCAAGTTTATTAAAGATTTGCATGTTAATGATGTTGAATTCAGCCAAGTATGGAATTCATGTTCTAAGTGTACGTATAGTGAGTATTATAGGCATGATGGATTCTTATTTGAAAAAAATAAATTATGTGTGCCTATATGTTCTTTGCGTGAAATGCTAGATAGAGAGACTCATGGAGTGGTTTGATAGGGCATTTTGGTGTAGAAAAAACTTCAAAAATATTGCATGAACATTTTTATTAACCTAACATGAAACATGATGTGCAATCTATTTGTGATAAGTGTATAATATGTAAACGAGCAAAATCTAAAATAATGCCACAGATTTATATACACCTTTACCTGTGCCTAATCAATCTTGGATGGATATATCATGGATTTTGTATTAGGGTTGCCTAGGTCCCAAAATGGTGAGGATAGCATATTTGTTATTGTTGATAGGTTTTGCAAGATGGCACATTTCATTGCATGTTTAAAAACTAATGATGCAACACATATTACTGATTTGTTTTTTAAAGAGATAGGACATTTGTGTGGATTGCTAAGAATAATAGTAAGTGATAGGGATGTTAAGTTCTTAAGTCATTTTTGGCATACTTTATGGAATAAGTTAGGAACTAAACTTTTGTTTTCTACTAATGCACATCCTCAAACGGATGGATAAACTGAAGTAGTTAATAGGACACTTACTACTTTGATACACGCTATTATTCAAAAGAACTTAAAACAATGGGAAAGATGTTTACCACATATTGAGTTGGCATATAATAGGACTGTTCATTCTACTACTTATTATTCTCCTTCTGAAGTTAAGTATGGCTTTAATCCTTTAACTCCTTTAGATATTTTACCTTTGCCAACTAATGAACATGCTAATTTGGATGGTAACAAAAAGATATATTTTGTTAAGGATTTGCATGCCAAGGTTTGAGCTAACACAAACAAAAAGAATGAGCAATATGCAAGGTAAACCAATAAAAGGTGTGTTAAGGTTATTTTCAAACCTGGAGATTGGGTCTAGGTTCATTTGCAAAAGGAGAGGTTTCCTACTCAAAAGAAATCTAAGTTGTAGCCTAGAGGAGATGGACCTTTTCAAGTGTTAGAAAGGATCAATGAAATGCCTATAAGCTAGATTTGCCAAGCAACTATGGTAATGTGGTGCTACCTTTAACGTCACTTATTTATCTTTGTATGATGTAGGTGATTTGAGGATGAATCCTCTCAAGGAGGGGGGAATAATAGAGATTAACTTGCACAAACACCTATTTTCAACCATTCCTATGATCTTTTGCAAGGAATTGGAGGTTCAATGAGTAGGGTAAAGACTAAATGCATGGAGCAAACTTTGCAAGGACTAATCATGGAATTGCAAGCAAAGGATGCTATTCAAAATGAATTAGATACATTGTCAAGATTGATTATTTTTCTACATTCTGTTGAGGCTAAAAAGAAAAGATGAATAAAGCTTGGAGCCTAATTCACATGTCCAAGATGAATGGAGCCTAATTTATCTGCATTCATAGGCATATAGATTAGGATTTTAGATTTTCTTATTTTTTTAACTTTTCATGTTTTTAATTTATTTAGATAATTCCTAATTAGATTATGATAAGGAGTAGACTTTATCTTTATTGATTAGGATTTTGTTTAGGATTTTAAGTTGCTTAGATAAGTCCTAATCATATTAGGATTAGGAATAAACTTTTCCTTATTGTTTAGGATTTCCTTGTTCAGTTAGGGCTCTACAGACTTTTGGCCTATATAAGGGAGTTTTATTCATAGAATTCAGCTGATTTGAATAGAAAAACATACTTGAGAGGTTATCCACTTTGTGAGAACTTCTTTTTTGTTCTTTAAATAATAACTCAATTTGATCATATCAGGGTAACTTGTGGTGATCAAAATTGTTATAACTTTGGTTCTAATCAGCAAGTTTGATTAGGGTCAAGTTCTTTTTGCTTGACATTGAAGATGATCCCAGGGTTGTAACTCCATCCAATCGGGTTTTAGTTTATGTTTTCATCCTAAGGCTTGCATTATTAATGATGGAGATCAACTTGCATAAGCACCTATTTCCAACCATTTTTATGATCCTTTGCAAGGAATTAGAGGTCCAATGACTAGGGCAAAGAGTAAACGCATGAAGCAAACTTTGCAAGGACTAATCAGGGAAATGCAAGCAAATGACACTGTTTAAAATGAATTAGATGCATTGCCGAGATTGATCACTTTCCTACATTGTATTGAGGCTAAAAAGAAAAGATGAATAAAGCTTGGAGCCCAATTCACATGTCCAATTTGAATAGAGCCCAATTTGCATGTATTCATGGGCCTATAGATTAGGATTTTAGATTTTCTGATTTTTTTTTTACTTTTCATGTTTTTAATTTACTTAGATAATTCCTAATCAGATTATGATAAGGAGTAGACTTTATCTTTGTTGATTAGGATTGTGTATAGGATTTTAAGTTGTTCAGATAAGTCCTAATCAGATTAGGATTAGGAATAAACTTTTCCTTATTATTTAGGATTTCTTTTTTCAGTAAGGGTTCTATAGATTTTTGGCCTATATAAGGGAGTCTTATTCATGTAATTCAGCAAATTTGAATAGAAAAAATACTTGCGAGTTTCTTTACTTTGTGGGAACTTCTTCTTTGTTCCTTAAACAAGAACTTAATTTGATCATATTAGGGTAACTTGCAATGATCAAAATTGTTATAACTTTCGTTCTAATCAACAGGTTTGATTGGGGTCAAGTTTTCTTTGCTTGATTTGAAAGACGATCCAAGGGTTCTAATTCCATCCAATCGGGTTTTAGTTTGTGTTTTTATCCTAACGTTCGCATTATTAATGATGGAGATCAACTTGCACAAACACCTATTTTCAACCATTCTTATGATCCTTTGTAAGGAATTCGAGGTTCAATGACTAGGAGAAAGACTAAATGCATAGAGCAAGCTTTGCAAGGAGTAATCATGGAAATGTAAGCAATAGACACTATTTAAAATGAATCAGATGCATTGCTAAGATTGATCACTATTTTACATTATGTTAAGGCTAAAAAAAAATATGAATAAAGTTTAAAGCCCAATTCACATGTCCAAGATGGATGGAGCTCAATTTGCATGTATTCATGGGCCTATAGATTAGGAGTTTAGATTTTCATATTTTTTTGACATTTCATGTTTTTAATTTATTTAGATAATTCCTAATTAGATTATGATAAGTAGTGGACTTTTTCTTTATTGTTTAGGATTATGTTTAGGATTTTTAGTTGTTTAGATAAGTCCTAATCATATTAGGTTTAGGAATAAACTTTTCCCTATTGATTAAGATTTCCTTGTTTAGTTAGTGCTCTACAGATTTTTGGCATATATAAGGGAGTCTATTTCATGTAATTCAGAAGATTTGAACAGAAAAAAATACTTGATAGTTTCTTCACTTTGTGAGAACTTCTTCTTTGTTCTTTAAACAAGAACTCAATTTGATCATATCAGGGTAACTTGTCGTGATCAAGATTGTTATAACTTTAGTTTTATCCAACAGGTATGATTGAGATCAAGTTCTCTTTGCTTGACTTTGAAGACGATCCTAGGGTTCTAATTCCATCCAATCAGGTTTTACTTTATGTTTTCATCCTAAGGTTCGCGTTATTTGGCATCAGTGCTTTGGTTTTTTAAAGTTAGGTGTAATCTATCTTTTAATCTCATAATTTCACTATTTTTTCTATTATAATTCATGCTTCCACCATCCAAAAAAATGAGAAAGCAAAAAAAAAATCTGAAAATCTAAAATCCTAATCTATAGGCCCATGAATACATGCAAATTAGGCTCCATTCATCTTGGACATGTGAATTGGCCTCCAAGCTTTATTCATATTTCTTTTTAGCCTCATCACAATGTAAAAAGGTGATCAATCTTGGCAATACATCTGATTCATTTTGAATAGCCTTCTTTGCTTGCATTTCCATGATCAGTCCTTGTAAAGCTTGCTCCATGCGCTTAGTCTTTGCCCTAGTCATTAGACTCCAATTCCTTGCAAAGGATCATAAGAATGGTTGGAAATAGGTGTTTGTGCAAGTTGATCTCTATCATTTTTTTATGATCCTTTATAAGGAATTAGAGGTCCAATAACTAGGGCAAAGACTAAATGCATGGAGCAAGCTTTGCAAAGACTAATCATTGAAATGCAAGCAAAAGTGGCTGCTCAAAATGAATCAGATGCATTACCAAGATTTATCACTTTTCTACATTGTGTTGTGGCTAAAAAGAAAAGATGAATAAAGCCTGAGCCTAATTCACATATCCAAGATGAAGGGAGCCCAATTTACATGTACTCATGGGCCTATAGATTACGATTTCATTTTTTTTTAATTTTTTACTTTTCATGTTTTTAATTTATTTAGATAATTCCTAATTAGAGTATGATAAGGAGTAGACTTTATCTTTATTGATTAGGATTGTTTTTAGGATTTTCAGTTGTTTAGATAAGTCCTAATCAGATTAGGATTAGGAATAAACTTTTTCTTATTGATTAGGATTTCCTTGTTCAATTAGGGCTCTACAAATTTTTGGCCTATATAAGGGTGTCTTATTCATGTAATTCAATAGATTTGAATATAAAAAAATACTTGAGAGTTTCTTTACTATGTGAGAACTTTTTCTTTATTCTTTAAACAAGAACTCAATTTGATCATATCAAGGTAACTTATGGAAATAAAAATTATTACAACTTCGGTTCTAATCAGCAGGTTTGATTGGGGTCAAGTTCTCTTTCCTTGACTTTAAAGATGATCCTAGGGTTCAAATTCCATCTAATTGGGTTTTAGTTTTTGTTTTCGTCCTAAGGTTCGCATTATGTTCTTCACATTGGGATACATGATATTGATGCATTGGATTTGAAAGAAAAGCTTTCCTTTCCACCATTTGCTTTATAATCCAAGTTCATCTATGAAATGATAAAAAACTTGGATACTCATAATAATCCCCATTCTTTTTGTTATGGGCACTGCAATTATGTTTTCCTTATTCGAATACACAATATTGATGCTTTGGATTTGCAAGAAAAGCTTTTCATTCCACTATTTTCCTTACAATCAAAGTTCATCTGTGAAATAAGTCAAGCTTAGAGTCTTACAATAACCTCCATTCTTTGTGTGATTGGACACTATAATCATGTTCTCTACATTGGGATACACGGTATTGGTGCTTTGGATTTGCAAGAAAAGCTTACTTTCCATAATTTTCCATACAATCAATGTTTATTTGCAAAATGAGATAGACTAGGATACTTCTAATAATCTTCATTCTTTTTGTTATTGGGCACTACAATCATGTTCACCTCATTGGGATACGTGAAATTTATTCTTTGATTTGGCAAGAAAAGCTTTGCTTTCCACCATTTTCCTTATTATTAAAGTTGATTTGTGAAATGGGAAAAACTTGGACACTAGTAATAATCTCCATTCTTTTTGTTGTGTGCACTATAAACATGTTCTCCTCATTGGACACATGATATTGATGCTTTTGATTTGCAAGAAAAGCTTTTTTTTCCACCATTTTCCTTATAATCTTTGTCCATCAAACGAGTGAAACTTAGATTCTTGTAATAGTCTACATCTTTTTTTGATCGAGTACTACAATTATGTTCTCTACATTGCCATACACGATATTGATGCTTTGGTTTTGCAAGAAAAGCTTTTCATTCCATCATTTTCCTTATAATCAAAGTTCATTTGTGAAATGAGCCAAACTTAGATTCTCATTATAATCTCCATTCTTTGTGCAATTGGGCACTACAATCATGTTCTCTATATTAAGATACAGGATATTGATGCGTTAGATTTGGAGGAAAAGCTTTTCTTCCCAACATTTCCCATATAATCAAAGTTGATCTATGATATCAGATAGACTAGGACACTCGTAATACTCTCCATTTTTTTTGTTATTCGACACTAGAATTATGTTCACCTTATTGGGATGCACGATATCAATGCTTTGATTTGGCAAGGAAAGCTTTTTTCCACCATTTTCCTTGTTATTAAAGATCATTCGTAAAATAATACAAACTTGGATACTCCTAATAATCTCCATTCTTTTTGTTGTGGGCATTCCAATCATGTTCTCCTTATTCAAATACACGATACTGATGCTTTGGATTTGCAAGAAAAGCTTTTATTTCCACCATTTTCCTTATAATCAATGTTTGTCCATCAAATGAGTTAGACTTGGATTCTCGTAATAATGTACATTCATTTTGTGATTGGGCACTACAATCATGTTCTCTAAGTTGGGATACACAGTATTGATGCTTTGGATTTGCATGAAAAGCTTTTCTTTCCACCATTTTCCATATAATCAAAGTTCATCTATGAAATGAGATAGACTAGGATACTCGTAATAATCTTTATTCTTTTTGTTATTCGACACTACAATCATGTTCTCCTCATTAGGATACACGATATTGACGCTTTGATTTGGCAAGAAAAGCTTTTCTTTCCATCATTTTTCTTGTTATTAAAGTTCATGCATGGAATGTTACAAAGTTGGATACTCAAAGTAATCAACATCCTTTTTGTTGTGGCACTTTAATCATGTTCTCTTTATTCAAATACGCGATATTGATTCTTTCAATTTGCAAGAAAAGGTTTTATTTCCACTATTTTTCTTACAATCAAGGTTTGTCCATCAAATTAGTCAAACTTGCTTCTCATAATAATCTATATTCTTTTTATGATTGGGCACTACAATCATGTTCTCCATATTGGGATACACGATATTAATGCTTTGGATTTACAAGAAAAGCTTTTCACTGCACCATTTTCCTTATAATCAATGTTCATCTATGAAATGAGTCAAACTTGGATTCTTATAATAACATCCATTCTATGTGTAACTGGGCACTACAATCATATTCTCTAGACTGGGATACATGGTATTGGTGCTTTGGATTTGCAAGAAAAGCTTTTCTCTCCATCATTTTCCATTTAATCAATGTTTGTCTATGAAATGGTGTAGACTAGGATACTCGTAATAATCTCCATTTTTTTGTTATTTGGCACTATAATAATGTTCACCTCATTGGGATACACGATATTGATGCTTTGATTTGGCAAGAAAAGCTTTTTTTTTTTCTACCACTTTCCTTATTGTTAAATTTAATTTGTGAATGAGGCAAACTTGGATGCCTATAATAATCTCCATTTTTTTGGTTCTAGGCACTACAATCATGTTCTCCTCAATAGACATGCGATATTGATGCATTAGATTTGAAAGAAAAGCTTTACCATATTCCTTCTAATAAAAGTTTGTTTATCAAATAAGTCAGACTTGATTCTCATAATAATCTGCATTCTTTTTGTGATTTGGTACTGCAATCATGTTCTCCATATTAGGATACACGATATTAATGCTTTGGATGTGTAAGAAAAACTTTTCATTCTACCATTTTCCTTATAATCAAAGTTCATCCATGAAATGATACAAACATGGATACTAATAATAATCTCCATTCTTTTTGTTATGGGCACTGCAATCACGTTCTTTTTACTCAAAAACACGATATTGATGCTCTGGATTTATAGGAAAAGCTTTTTTTCTACTATTTTCCTTATCATCAAAATTTGTCCATCAAATGAGCCAAACTTTAATTCTCCTGATGGTCTACATTCCTTTTGTGATTGGGCACTACAATCATGTTCTTTACATTGGGATACATGACATTAATGCTTTTGATTTTCAAGAAAAGCTTTCATTCTACCATTTTCCTTATATTCAAAGTTCATCCATGAAATGAGTCAAACTTGGATTCTCATAATAATCTCTTTCCTTTAGGTGATTAGGCAATACAATCATGTTCTCCACATTGGGATACACGGTATTGATGCTTTGGATTTGTAGGAAAAGCTTTTTTTTCCCACCATTCTCCATATAATCAAAGTTCATCTGTGAAATGAGCTAGACTAGTATACTGGTATACATGATATTGCTACTTTGATTTGGCAAGAAAAGCTTTTCTTTTCACCATTTTCCTAGTTATTAAAGTTCATCCATTAAATGATACAAAATTGGATACTCGCAATAATCTCTATTCTTTTAGTTATTGGGCACTACAGTCATGTTCACCTTATTGGATACACGATATTGATGCTTTGATTTCGCAAGAAAAGCTTTTCTTCCCACTATTTTCCTGATAATCAAAGTTTGCCTATCAAATGAGTTAGACTTGGATTCTCGAAACAATCTACATTCTTTTTATGAATGGGCACTACAACCATATTCTCTAGTTGGGATACATGATATTGATGATTTGGATTTGCAAGAAAAGCTTTTCTTGCCACTATTTTCCTTATAATCAAAGTTTGTCTATCAATGAGTCAAACCTGGATTCTCATAACAATCTATTTTCTTTTCATGATTAGGCACTAAAATCATCTTTTCCACATTAAGATACACGATATTGATGCTTTAGATTTGCAAGAAAAGCCTTTCATTCCATCATTCTCCTTCTAATTAAGATTTATCTGCGAAATGAGTCAAACTTGGATTCTCATAATAATTTTCATTCTTTTGGTGATTGGGCACTACAATCATGTTCTCCACATTGGGATACATGATACTGATGAGCAGATCTGAAAGCTTTTTACATCTTTTATGATTTTCCATTTTTGATACTGATGACTACAATCATGATACATGATACATTTCCATCTCATAACAATCTATTTTCTTTTATGATATTGATGCTTTGGATTTGCAAGAAAAGCTTTTCCTTTGAGCATTTTTGCCTATGAAATGATACAAACTTGGATGCTCATAATAATCTCCATTCTTTTTTTTGTGGGCACTGCAATCATGTTTTCCTTATTCAAATACACGATATTGAAGCTTTGGACTTGCAAGAAAAGCTTTGTTTTCCACCATTTGCCTTATAATCAAAGTTCATTCATGAAATGAGTCAAACTTGGATTCTCATAATAATCTCAAATCTTTGTGTGATTGGCACTGCAATCATGTTCTCCTTATTCAAATACAAGATACTTACGCTTTAGATTTGTAAGAAAAGCTTTTTATTCTAGCATTTTCCTTATAATCAAAGTTCATCCATAAAATGATACAAACATGGATACTCATAATAATTTTCATTCTTTTTGTTGCGGGCATTGTAATCACGTTCTCCTTATTCAAATACATGATATTAAAGCTTTAGACTTGTAAGAAAAGCTTTTTCTTTCCACCATTTTCCTTATAATTAAAGTTCATTCGTAAAATGAGTTAAACTTGGATTCTCATAATAATCTCCAATCTTTGTTTGATTGGCAAGGCAATCATGTTTTCTTCATTGATGATATTGATGCTTTGGATTTGTAAGAAAAGCTTTTCATTCCACCAGTTTTTGTATAATTAAAGTTTATCTTTGTAATGAAACAAACTAGTTTACTCGTAATAATCTCCATTTCTTTTTTGATTGGGCACTACAACCATTTTTTTCACATTAGGAAACATGATAATGATGCTTTGGATTTGCAAGAGAAGCTTTTCTTTTCACCATTTTCTTATAATCAAACTTCATCCGTGAAATAACACAAACTTGGATTCTTATAGTAATCTCCATTCTTTTTGTTATGGCCACTGCAATCATTTTTTCCCTATTCAATACATGCTATTGTTGCTTTGGATTTGTAAGAAAAGTTTTTCTTTCTACCATTTTCTTTATTGTCAAAGTTCATCCATGAAATGAGTCAAACCTAGATTCTCATAATAATCTCCATTCTTTGTGTGATTGGGCACTATCATGCTCCCCATATTGGGTTATAGGTATTGATGCTTTGGAGCCATTTTCCATATAGTCAAAGTTCAATCATGAAATGAGACAGACAAGGATACTCATAATAATCTCCATTCCTTTTATTATTAGGCATTACAATCATGTTCATCTCATGGGGATACACAATATTGATGCTTTGATTTGGCAAGAAAAGCTTTTCTTTCCACCATTTTCCTCGTTGTTAAAGTTCATCCATGAAATGATACAAAATTGGATATTCACAATAATCTCCATCCTCTTTGCTATTGGTGCTTTAATCATGTTCAGCTTATTCAAATACGCGATATTGATGCTTTAGATTTGTAAGAAAAGCTTTTATTTCCACCATTTTCTTTATACTCAAAGTTTGTCCATCGACTGAGTCAAACTTGGATTCTGGCACTAATCTACATTCTTTTTGTGATTAGGCGCTATGATCATGTTCTCCACATTGGGATACACGATATTGATGCTTTGCATTTGTAAGCAAAGGTTTTCATTCCACTATTTTCCTTATAGTCAAAGTTTATCCGTGAGATGAGTCGAACATGGATTCTCATAATAATCTCTATTATTTACGTGATTAGGCACTACAATCATGTTGATGCTTTGGATTTGCAAGAAGAGCATTACTTTCCACCATTTTCCCTATAATCAAAGTTTGTCCATCAATGAGTCAAACTTTGATTCTCATAATAGTCTACATTCTTTTTGAGATTAGGCACTACAATCACATTCTCCATATTGGGATACACGATATTGATGCTTTGGCTTTGCAATAAAAGCTTCTCATTTTACCATTTTCCTTATAATCAAAGTTCGTTCATAAAATGAGTTAAACTTGGATTCTTATAATTATCTCCATTCCTTTTGTTATGGGCACTGCAATCATGTTCTCTTTATTCAAATGCACGATATTGATGATCTGGATTTGCAAGAAAAGCATTTCTTTCAACCATTTTCCTTATAATCAAAGTTTGTCCATCAAATGAGTCAGACTTTGATTCTTGTAAAAATCTACATTATTTTTGCTATTGGGCACTACAATCATGTTGTCCACCTTGGGATACACAATATTTATGCTTTGGATTTGCAAGAAAAGCTTTTTGTTCCACCATTTTCACTATAATCAAATTTCATCCATGAAATGAGACAAACTAGAATTCTCATAATAATCCCCATTTCTTTTGTGATTAGGCACTACAGCCATGTTCTTCGTATTAGGAAACATGAAATTGATGCTTTTGATTTGTAAGAAAAGTTTTTCTTTTGATCATTTCCCCTATAATCAAAGTTCATTTGTAAAATGAGACAAACTTGGATACTTACAATAATCTTTATTTATTTTGTAATAGGCACTGCAATCATGTTCTTTTCATTGGGATACATGATATTGATGCTATAGATTTGTAGGGAAAGCTTTTCTTTCCACCATTTTTCGTTTAATCAAGCTCATCCATGAAATGAGACCAACTAGTATTCTTATAATAATCTCCATTTCTTTTATGATTGCACACTACAAACATGTTCTCCATATTTGGAAACACGATATTGATGCTTTGGAATTGCAAGATAAGCTTTTCTTTTCACCATTTTTCTTATAATCAAACTTCATCCATGAAATGATACAAACTTGGATACTCATAATAATATCCATTCTTTTTGTTGTGGGCACTGCAATCATGTTCTCCTTATTCAAATACACGATATTAAAGCTTTGGACTTGTAAGAAAAGCTATTTTCCTTATAATCACAGTTTATCAACGAAATGAGTTAAACTTAGATTCTCATAATAATATCCAATCTTTGTGTGATTGGGCACTAGAATCATGTTCCCCACCTTGGGATACAGATACCGATGTTTTGGATTTGTAAAAAAAGTTTTCTTCCCACTATTTTCGATATAATCAATGTTCAACTATGAAATGAGGCAGACTAGGACACTAATAATAATCTCCAGTATTTTTGTTATTCGACACTACAATCATGTTCATCTCATTGGGATACACGATATTGATGCTTTGATTTGGCAAGAAAAGCTTTTGTTTCCACCATTTTTCTTATAATCAAAGTTTATCTGTGAAATGAGACAAACTTGGATACTAGTAATAATCTTCATTCTTTTTGTTATGGGCACCCCAATCATGTTCTCCTCATTGGGATACAAGATATTGATGCTTTGATTTACAAGAAAAGGTTTTCTTTCCACCATTTTTCATATGATCAAAGTTCATCCATGAAATGAGATAAACTAGTATTCTTGTAATAATCTCCATTTCTTTTACAATTGAGCACTACAACCATGTTCTCTACATTAGGAAACATGATATTGATGCTTTGGGTTTACAAGAGAAGCTTTTTCGTCACCATTTTCCTTATAATCAAACTTTATCCATAAAATGATACAAACTTGGATAGTCGTAATAACCTCCATTCTTTTTTTTTTGTGGTCACTACGATCATTGTTTTCCTGTTCAATATATGATATTGTTGCTTTGGATTTGCAGGAAAAGCTTTTCTTTCAACCATTTTCCTTATAATCAAAGTTTATCCATGAAATGACTTAAACTTGGATTCTCATAATAATCTCCATTCTTTGTGTGACTGGGCACTACAATCATGTTCTCTATATTAGGATACAGGTATTGATGCTTTGGAACCATTTTTCATATAATCAAAGTTCAATTATGAAATGAGACAGACTAGGATACTCGTAATAACCTCTATTTTTTTGTTATTAGGCACTACAATCGTGTTCATCTCATGGGGATACATGATATTGATGCTTTGATTTGGCAAGAAAAGCTTTTCTTTCCACCATATTCCTTGTTGTTAAAGTTCATTCGTGAAATGATATGAAATTGGATATTATAATAGTCTTCATCCTTTTTGTTGCAGGCACTTCAATCATGTTCTCCTTATTCAAATACATAATAGTGATGTTTTAGATTTGCAAGAAAAGCTTTTCCTTCCACCACTTTTCTTATAATCAAATTTCATCCTTGAAATGAGATAAACTAGTATTCACAAAATAATCATCGTTTTCTTTAGATTGGACACTACAACCATGTTCTCCACATTGGGAAACGTGATATTGATGCTTTGGATTTGCAGGAAAAGCATTTTTTTCACTTTTTTCCTTATAATCAAAGGTTTTTTGTGAAATAAGACAAACATGGATACTTGTAATAAGCTCCATTCGTTTTGTTATGGGCACTACAATCATGTTCTCCTGAATGGGATACACGATATTGATTCTTTGGATTTGCAAGAAAAGCTTTTCTTTCAACTATTATTGTGTAATCAATGTTCCTTTGTGAAATGAGACAAACTTAGATATTCATAATAATCTCCACTCTTTTTTTTATTGGGCACTACAATCATGTTCACCTCATTGGGATACATGATATTTACGCTTTGATTTGGTAGGAAAAGCTTTTTTTTCCTCTATTTTCCTTATTATTAATGTTAATCTGTGAAATAAGACAAACTTGGATACTCGTAATAATCTCTATTCTTTTTATTGTGGCACTACAATCATGTTCTCCTTATTGGACACACGATATTGATGCTTTGGACTTGCAAGAAAAGCTTTTCTTTCCACCATTTTCCTTATACTCAAAATTTGTCCATCAAATGAGTCAAACTAGGATTCTCATAATAATCTGCATTTGTTTGTGATTGGGCACTACAATCATGTTCTCCATATTAGGATACACAATATTAATGCTTTGGATTTGCAAGAAAAGCCTTTCATTTCACCATTTTCCTTATAATTAAAGTTCATCCGTGAAATGAGTCAAACTTAGATTCTTATAATAATCTCCATTCTTTGCGTGATTAGGCACTACAATCATGTTCTCTTCATTGGGATACATGATGTTAATGCTTTGGATTTTCAAGAAAAGCTTTTCTTTCTACCATTCTCCATATAATGAAAGTTCATCCATGAAATGATACAAATTTGGATACTTGTAATAGTCTTCATTCTTTTTATTTTGGGCACTACAATCATGTTTTCCTCATTGGACACACAATATTGATGCCTTGGAATTTGTAAGAAAAGCTTTTCTTTTCTCGATTTTCCTTATAATTAAAATTTATCCATCAAATGAGTCAAAATTAGATTCTCATTATAATCTACATTGCTTTTGTGATTAGGCAATACAATCATGTTCCCTACATTGGGATATGCGATAATGATGCTTTGGATTTGCAAAAAAAGCTTTTCATTCCACCATTTTCTTTATCATCAAAGTTCATCCATGAAATGAGTCAAACTTGGATTCTCATAATAATCTCCATTCTTCGCATGATTGAGCACTACAATCATGCTCTCCACATTAGGATACATGGTATTGATGCTTTGGATTTGTAAGAAAAGCTTTTCTTTTCACCATTTTCCCTATAATCAAAGTTTGTCCACCAGTAAGTCAAACTCATATTCTAGTAATAGTTTGTGTTCTTTTTTGGATTAAGCACTACAATCATGTTATCCACGCTAGGATACATGATATTGATGCTTTAGATTTACAAGAATGGCTTTTTATTCCACCATTTTCCTTATAATCAAAGTTCACACATGAAATGAGTCAAACTTAGATTCTCATAATTATCCCTATTCTTTTTGTGATTGGGCACTACAATCATGTTCTCCAAATTAGAATACATGATTTGATGCCTTGGATTTGCAAGAAAAGCTTTTCTTTCCACCATATTCCTTATAATCAAAGTTCATCAATAAAATGATACAAACTTGGATACTCATAATAATCTCCATTTTTTTTGTTGTGGGCACCACAATCATGTTCTCTTCATTGGACACATGTTATCGATGCTTTGGATTTGCAAGAAAAGGTTTTCTTTCCATTATTTTCCTTATAATCAAAATTTGTCCATTAAATGAGTCAAAATTGTATTCTCATAATAATCTACATTCCTTTTGTGATTGGGCATTGCAATCATCCTCTCTACATTGGGATATACAATATTGATGCTTTGGATTTGCAAGAAAAACTTTTCTTTCCATCATTTTCCTTATAATCAATGTTTATCTTTGAAATGAGTCAATCCTGGATTTTTATTATAATCTCCATTCTTTTTGTGATTGGGCACTACAATCATGTTTTCCTTATTGGGATCATGATATTGATGCTTTGGATTTCCAAGAAAAGCTTTTCTTTCCACCATTTTTCTTAAAATTAAAGTTTGTCCATCAAATAAGTTAACTTGATTCTTGTAATAATCTGTATTCTATTTGTGATTGGGAATTACAATAATGTTATTCACATTGGGATATACGATATTGATGCCTTGGATTTGCAAGAAAAACTTTTCTTTTTGCCATTTTCCTTATAATCCAAGTTTATCTATGAAATGAGACAAACTTGGACACTTGTGATAATCTCCATCCTTTTTGTTATGGGCAATGCAATCATGTTCCCCTCATTGGGATACATGATGTTGATGCTTTGGATTTTCAAGAAAAGCTTATCTTCCACCATTTTCGTATAATCAAAGTTCCTCCATTAAATGAGTCTAACTTGGATACTTGTAACATTGTCCAGTATAATCTATGAAATGAGACAAACTCGGACACTCTAATAATCTTCATTCTTTTTGTTGTGAGCACTACAAACATGTTCTCTTCATTGGACACACGATATTACTGCTTTGGATTTGCAAGAAAAGCTTTTTCTTTCCACCATTTTTCTTATAATAAAACTTTGTCCATCAAATAAGCCAAACTCAGATTCTCATAATAATCTATATCCTTTTTGTTGATGATTTTGAGTTGCAAGAAAAGTTATTCTTTCCACCATTTTCTTTATAATTAAAGTTCATCCATGAGATAAGCCAAACTTGGATTCTCATAATAATCTCCATTGTTTGTATGATTAGGCACTATAATCATTTTCTCTACATTGGGATACACTCCCTACATTGGGATTTGTAGGAAAAGTTTTCTTCCCACTATTTCTGATATAATCAAAGTTAAACTATAAAATGAGATAGACTAGGATAATCATAATAATCTCCATTCTTTTTGTTATTTTACACGACAATCATGTTCATCTCATTGGGATACACGATATTGATGTTTTGATTTGGCAAGAAAAGCTTTTCTTTTCACCATTTTCCTTATAATCAAAGTTCATTCGTGAAGTGAGTCAAACTTAGATTCTCATAATAATCTTTATTCTTTGTGCGATTGGGCACTTCAATCATGTTCTATAATCAAAGTTCATTCGTGAAGTGAGTCAAACTTAGATTCTCATAATAATCTTTATTCTTTGTGCGATTGGGCACTTCAATCATGTTCTCCATATTGGCATTCATAGTATTAATGGTTTGGATTTGTAAGCAGAGCTTTTCTTTCCACCATTTTCCATAAAATCAAAGTTCATCTATGAAATGAAACAGACTAGGATACTCATAATAATCTATATTCTTTTTGTTATTTGGCACTATACTCATGTAGACCTAATTGGCATACATGATATTGACACTATGATTTAGCAAGGAAAGCTTTCTTTTTACCAATTCCCTTATTTATAAAGTTCATCCCTAAAATGACACAAATTTGGATACTAATAATAATCTCTATTCTTTTTGTTGCGGACACTGCAATCATGTTCTCCTTATTGAAATTATATGATATTGATGCTTTGGATTTGCAAGAAAAGCTTTTTTTTCATCGTTTTCCTTATAATCTAAGTTTATCCATCAAATGAGTCAGACTTGAATTCTCTTAATAATCTGCAATTTTTTATGATTAGGCACTACAATCATGTTCTCCAAGTTGGGATACACGATATTGATGATTTAGATTTGCAAGAAAACCTTTTCTTTTCATTACTTTCCTTGTAATCAAAGTTTGTCCATCAATAAGTTAAACTTGGATTCTCATAATAATCTACATTCTTGTTATGATTAGGCACTACAATCATGGCCTCTCTATATTGGGATGCACTATATTAATGCTTTAGATTTATAAGAAAAGTTTTTCATTCCATCATTTTCCTTATAATCAAACTTCATTCGTGAAATGAGTTACACTTAGATTCTCATGATAATCTCCATTTTTTTTCTGATTAGGCACTACAATCATGTTCTCCACATTAGGATGCACGATATTGATGACTTCCATTTGCAAAAGCTTTTCTTTCACCATTTTCCTTATAATCAAAGTTTAACCATGAAATAAGATAGACTAGGATGCTAATAATAATCCTTATTATCTTTGTTATAGGCATTACAATCAGGTTTACCTCATTGGGATGCACGATATTGATGCTTTGATTTGGCAAGAAAATTTTTTCTTTCCACCATTTTCCTTGTTGTTAAAGTTCATTTGTGAAATGATACAAAATTGGATACTAGTAATAATCTCCACTCCCTTTGTTATGGGCATTGAATCATGTTCTCTTTATTCAAATACATGATTTTGTTGCTGTGGATTTGCAAGAAAGGTTTTTCATTCCATCATTTTCCTTATAATCAAAGTTTATCCATCAAATGGGTCAGACATGATTCTCGTAATAATCTATATTCTTTTTGTGATTGGGCACTACAATCATTTTTCCATATTGGGATACATGATATTGATGCCTTGGATTTGCAAGAAAAGCTTTTTTCTACCATTTTTCATATAATCAAATTTCACTTGCAAAATGAGACAAACTAGTATTCTAATAATAATCTCCATTTTTTTAAGATTAGGCACTAAAATCATGTTTTCCACATTAGGAACATGATATTGATGCTTTGGATTTGCAAGAAAAGCTTTTTTTCTCACCACTTTCCTTATAATCAAAGTTCATCTATGAAATGATACAACCTTGGATACTCATAAAAATCTTCATTCTTTTTGTTGCAGGCACTGTAATCATTTTCTCCTTATTCAATACATGATATTGATGCTTTTGATTTGCAGGAAAAGCTTTTCGTTTCACCATTTTCCTTATAATCTAAGTTTATCCATGAAAAAACTCAAACTTGGATTCTCATAATGGTCACCACTTTTTGTGTGACTAGGCACTACAATCATATTCTCCATATTGGGATTCAGATATTAATGCCCTGGAACAATTTTCCATGTAATCAAAGTTCAACTGTTAAATGAGACAGACCAGGATTCTTGTAATAATTTCCATTTCGTTTGTTATTAGCCACTACAATCATGTTCACCTCATAGGGATACACCATATTGATACTTTGTTTTGGCAAAAAAAGCTTTTCTTTCCACCATTTTCCTTATTGTTAAAGTTCATCCGTGAAATGATACAAAATTGGATACTCTTAATAATCTCCATTCTCTTTGTTGTGGGCACTGTAATCATGTTCTGCTTATTCAAATACATGATATTGATGCTTTGGATTTGGAAGAAAAGCTTTTTTTTCCACCGTTTTCATTATAATCAAAGTTTGTCCATCAAATGAGTTAGACTTGATTCTCGTAATAATCTACATGCTTTTTTTGATTGGGCACTACAATCATGTTTTCCACATTAGGATACATGATATTGATGTTTTGGATTTGCAAGAGAAGCTTTTCCTTTCACCATTTTCCTTATGATCAGAGTTTATCCATCAAATGAGTCAAACTTGATTCTCGTAATAACCTGCATTTTTTATGTGATTAGGCACTAGAATCAAGTTCTCTATATTGCGATACATGATATTGATGCTTTTGATTTACAAGAGAAGTTTTTTTCACCATTTTCCCTATAATCAAAGTTTTTCTATCAATGACCTAAACTTGGTTTCTCGTAATAATCTATATTCTTTTTATGATTGGGCACTATAATTATATTCCCCATATTGGGGTACACGATATTGATTATTTCAATTTACAAGAAAAACTTTTCATTCCATCATTTTTCTTATAATCAAAGTTCATCTATAAAATGAGTCAAACTTGGATTCTCATAATAATCTCCATTCCTTTCGTGATTAGGCACTACAATGATGTTTTCTACATTGGGATGCATGATATTGATGCTTTGGGATTGCAGAAAAGGCTTTTCTTTTCACCATTTTCCATATAATCAAAGTTCATCTATGAAATGAGATAAACTAGGATGCTCATAATAATCTCCATTCTTTTTGTTATTCAGCACTGCAATCATGTTCACCTCATTGGGATACACGATATTAACTTTATGATTGGGCAAGAAAAACTTTTTTTCACCATTTTCCTTGTTATTAAAGTTCATTGTGAAATGATACAAATTTGGATACTTATAATAATCTCCACTCTTTTTATTGCAGGCACTACAATCATGTTCTTCTTATTCAAATGTACGATATTGATGCTTTACAATGGCAAGGAAAGCTTTTCTTTCTACCATTTTCCTTATAATGAAAGTCTATCCATCAAATGAGTTAGACTTGGATTCTCGTAATGATCTATATTTTTTTGTGATCAAACACTACAATCATGTTCTCCAAGTTAGGATACACGATATGGATGCTTTGCATTTGCAAGAAAAGCTTTTTTTTCCACCATTTTCCCTATAATTGAAGTTTGTCCATGAATGAGTTAAACTTGGATTCTCATAATAATCTACTTTCTTATTGTGATTGGGCACACAATCATGTTCTCCATATTGAGATACATTATTTTGATGCTTTAGTTTTACGAGAAAAGCCTTTCATTCCACCATTTTCCTTATAATCAAAGTTCATCCATGAAATGAGTCAAAGTTGGATTCTCATGATAATCTCTATTCTTTTTGTGATTGGGCACGGCAATCATGTTCTCTACATTAGGATACACGATATTGATGTTTTCGATTTGCAAAAGCTTTTCTTTCCATCATTTTCCTTACAATCAAAGTTCGATCGTGCAATGAGACAGGCTAGGATACCCATAATAATCCCCATTCCTTTTATTACAAGACACTACAATCAGGTTTACCTCTTTGGGATACATGATATTGATGCTTTGATTTAGCAAGAAAAGCTTTTCTTTTCACCATTTCCCTTGTTGTTAAAGATCATCTGTGAAATGATACAAAATTGGATACTCATAATAATCTCCACCCTCTTTGTTGTGGGTACTGCAATCATATTCTCCTTATTCAAATATGATTTTAGTGCTTTGGATTTGCAAGAAGGGCTTTTCTTTCCACCATTTTCCTTATAATCAAAGTTTATCCATCAAATAAGTCAGACTTAACTCTCATAATAATCTGTATTCCTTTTGTGATTAGGGACTCCAATCATGTTCTCCACATTGGGATACACAATATTGATGCTCTGGATTTGCAAGAAAAACATTTTCTTCCACCATTTTCCATATAAACAAATTTCATCCGCAAAATGAGACAAACT
The DNA here is from genome assembly GCA_038382025.1 of Adansonia gregorii. Lineage (NCBI taxonomy): Eukaryota > Viridiplantae > Streptophyta > Magnoliopsida > Malvales > Malvaceae > Adansonia > Adansonia gregorii. The sequence continues at coordinate 18,311 of JBBYHO010284373.1, read as the reverse complement.
AGTACTATATTAATAATCTCTATTCTTTTGAGATTGGGCACTACAACCATGTTTTCCACATTGGGAAACACGTATTGATGCTTTGGATTTGCAAGAAAAGTTGTTCTTTCCACCATTTTCCTCATAATCAATGCTTATTCGTGAAATGATGCAAAAACGGATACTAGTAATAATCTCCATTTTTTTTGTCGTGGGCATGGCAATCATTTTCTCCTTATTTAATGCACGATATTGATGCTTTGGATTTGCAAGAAAAGCTTTTCGTTCCACCATTTTTCTTATAATCTAAGTTCATCCATGAAATGACTCTAACTTAGATTCTCATAATGATCACCACTTTTTGTGTGACTAGGCACTACGCTTACGTTCTCTATATTAGGATACAATAAGGAAGTTTTGGACCATTTTCCATGTAATCAAAGTTTAACCATGAAATGAGACAGAGTAGGATTCTCGTAATAATTTTCATTCCTTTTCCTATTAGGCACTACAATCATGTTCACCACATTAGGAAACATGATATTGATGCTTTAATTTGGCAAGAAAAGCTTTTCTTTCTACCATTTTTCTTATTGTTAAAGTTCATCTGTGAAATGATACAAAATTAGATACTTGTAATAATCTCTATTCTCTTTGTTGTGGGCACTGTAATCATGTTCTTCTTATTCAAATACATGATATTGATGCTTTGGATTTGGAAGAAAAGCTTTTGTTTCCACCATTTTCCTTATAATCAAAGTTTGTTCATTAAATGAGTTAGACTTGATTCTCATAATAATCTACTTTCTTTTTTTAATTGGGCACTACAATCATGTTCTCCACATTAGGATACACGATATTGATGCTTTGGATTTGCAAGAAAAGCTTTTCTTTTCACCATTTTTCTTATGATCAAAGTTTGTCCATCAAATGAGTCAGACTTGATTCTCGTAATAATCTACATTTTTCATATGATTGGGCACTACAACCATGTTTTCCTCATTGGGATACATGATATTGATGCTTTGGATTTGCAGGTGGAGCCCTTTTTTTGTTATTTTCCTTATAATCAAAGTTTGTCCGTCAATAAGTTAAACTTGGTTTCTCATAATAATCTCCATTCTTTTTGCAATTGGTCATTATAAGTATGCTCTCCATATTAGGGTGTGCGATATTGATGCTTTGAATTTACAAGAAAAGCTTTTCATTCCACCATTTTCCTTATAATCAAAGTTCATCCATGAAATGAGTCAAACTTGGATTCCCATAATAATCTCCATTCTTTTTGTGATTAAGCACTACAATCATGTTCTCCACATTGGGAAACATGATGTTGATGCTTTGGATTTGCAATAAAAGCTTTTCTTTCTACCATTTTCCTTACAAACACTGTTTAACTATGAAATGAGACAGACTAGGATACTCATAATAATCTCTATTCTCTTTGTCATTAGGCACCATAATCATGTTCACCTATTTAGGATACATGTTATTGATGCTTTGATTTGGCAAGAAAAGCTTTTTTTCCACCATTTTCCTTGTTGTTAAAGTTCATCCCTAAAATGATTCAAAATTGGATACTCGTAATAATCTCTATTCTCTTCGTTGTGGGCGCTACAATTATGTTCTCCTTATTCAAATACATGATATTGATGTTTTGGATTTGCAAGAAAAGCTTTTCTTTTCCCTATTTTCCTTAAAATCAAAGTTTGTCTATGAAATGAGTTAGGCTTGATTCTCGTAACAATTTGCATACTTTTTGTGATTGGGCACTACAATCATGTTCTCCATATTGGGATACACGATATTGATGCTCTGGATTTGCAAGAAAAGCTTCTCTTCTCACCATTTTTCTTATAATCAAATTTCATCCATGAAATGAGACAAACTAGTATTCTCATAATAATCTTTAGTTCTTTTAAGATTGTGAACTGCAACCATGTTCTCCACATTGGGAAACACGATATTGATGCTTTGAATTTGCAACGAAAGCTTTTCTTTTCATAATTTTTCTTATAATCAAAGTTCATTCGTGAATGATATAAACTTGGATACTTATAATAATCTCCATTCTTTTTGTTGTGGGCACTGCAATCATTTTCTCTTTATTCAACACACGATATTGATGCTTTAGATTTGTAAGAAAAGTTTTCTCTCCACCATTTTCCATATAATCAAAGCTTATCTGCCTAATGAGTTAAACTTGGATTCTCATAATAATTTCCATTCTTTGTGTAATAGGGCACTACAATCATGTTTTTCATATTTGGATACAGATATTGATGCTTTGGATTTGCAAGTAAAGCTTCTCTTTCCACCACTTTCCATATAATCAAAGTTCAATTGTGAAATAAGATAGACTAGGATACTCATAATAATCTCTATTCTTTTTGCTATTAGGCACTATAATCAGGTTCACCTCATTAGGATACATGATATTGATGCTTTGATTTGGAAAGAAAAGCTTTTCTTTCCACCATTTTCCTTGTTATTAAAGTTTATTCGTGAAATGATACAAAATTGGATACTCATAACAATCTCTATTCCTTTTGTTATAGGCACTGCAATCATATTCTCCCTGTTCAAATACACGTTATCAATGCTTTAGATTTACAAGAAAAGCTTTTCTTTCCACTATTTTCCTTATAATTAAAGTTTACCCATCAAATAAGTTAAACTTAATTCTCAGAACAATCTGCATTCTTTTTGTGATGGGGCACTACAATCATGTTTTCCACAATGGGATACATGATATTGATGCTTCGGATTTGCAAAAAAAGCTTTTTTTTCCATGATTTTCCTTATAATCAAATTTCATCCATGAAATGGGACAAACAAGTATTCCCATAATAATCTCCATTTCTTTTAAAAATGGGCACTACAACCATGTTTACCACATCAGGAAACGCGATATTGATGCTTTGGATTTGCAAGAAAAGTTTTCCTTTCACCATTTTCCTTATAATCAAACTTAATCTGTGAAGTGATAAAAACTTGGATACTCATAATAATCTCTATTCCTTTTGTTGTGGGCAGTGCAATCATATTTTCTTTATTCAAATACACGATATTGATGCTTAGGATTTACAAGAAAGCTTTTCTTTCCACCATTTTCCTTATAATCAAAGTTCATCCATGAAATAAGTCAAACTTGTATTCTCATAATAATCTACATTCTTTATGTGACTGAGCACTACAATCATGTTTTCCATATTGGGATATAGATATTGATGCTTTAGATTTGTAAGAAAAGCTTTTCTTTCCATGGTTTTCCATATAATCAATGTTCAACCGTGAAATGAGATAGACTAGGATACTCCTCATAATCTCATTCTTTTTGTTATTAGGCACAATAGTCATGTTCATCTCATTGGGATACATGATATTGATGCTTTGATTTTATAAGAAAAGCTTCTCTTTTCACCATTTTCCTTGTTGATTATGTTCATTTGTGAAATGATACAAAATTGGATACTTGTAATTATCTCAATTCTCTTTGTTGTGGGCACTGTAATCAAGTTCTCCTTTTAAATACATGATATTGATCTTTGGATTTGCAAGAAAAGCTTTGCTTTCCACCATTCTCCTTATAATCAAAGTTTGTATATCAAATGAGTTAGACTTGATTCTTATAATAATTTGCATTCTTTTTGTGATTGGGCCCTACAATCATGTTCTCCATATTGGCATACATGATATTAATGCATTGGATTTGCAAGAAAACCTTTTCCTTCCACCATTTTCCTTATAATCAAATTTCATTTATGAAATGAGACAAACTAGTATTCTCATAATAATCTCTATTTCTTTTGAAATTGGGTACTATAACCATATTCTCCTTATTGGGAAACATGATATTGGTGTTTTGGATTTACAAGAAAAGATTTTCTTTTCATCATTTTCTTATAATCAAAGTTCATCCATGAAATGAGATGAACTCGGTTACTCATAATAATTTTCGTTCTTTTTGTTATGGGCACTTCAATTATGTTCTCCTCATTGGGATACACGATATTGATAATTTGGATTTGCAAGAAAAGCTTTTCTTAACCCCATTTTTTGTATAATCAAAGTTCCTCCATGAAATGAGACAAACATAGATACTCGTAATAATCTCCACCCTCTTTGTTGTAGGAGCTGTAATCAAGTTCTCCTTATTCAAAGTTTAACTGTGAAATGAGATAGACTAGAATACTCATTATACTTTCCATTCTTTTTTCTATTTGGCATTACAATCATGTTCACCTCATGGGGATACACGATATTGATGTTTTGATTTGGCAAGAAAAGCTTTTCTTTCTGCTATTTTCCTTATAATTAAAGTTTGCCCATCAAATGAGTCAAACTTGGATTCTCATAATAATCGACATTCTTTTTGTGATTGGGCACTAGAACCATGCTCTCAAAGCTGGGATACATGATGTTGATGCTTTGGATTTTCAAGAAAACCTTTTCTTTCCACCATTTTACCTATAACAAGAGTTTGTCCATTAATGAGTCAAACTTGGATTCTCGTAATATTCTATATTCTTTTTGTGATTGGGCACTACAATCATGTTTTTTACCTTGGCATACACGATATTGATGCTTTAGATTTGCAACAAAATCTTTTCATTTCACCATTTTCCTTTTAATCAAAGTTCATCCATGAAATGAGTCAAACTTGGATTTTCATAACAATCGCCATTCTTTTTGGGATTGGCCATTACAATCATGTTCTCCATATTAGGATACACGATACTGGTGCTTTGGATTTGAAAGAAATGCTTTTCTTTCCACCATTTTCCTTATAATCAAAGTTCATCCATGAAATAATACAAACTTAGATACACTTAATAATCTCCATTCTTTTTGTTATGAGTGCTGTAATCATGTTCTCCCTATCCAAATACACGATATTGATGTTTTGGATTTGCAAGAAAAGGTTTTCTTTCCAACATTTTCCATATAATTGAGGTTCATCCGTGAAATAAGATAGGCTAGTTTACGTATAATAATCCCCATTCCTTTTGTTATTACGCACTACAATCATGATATTGATGCTTTCATTTGGCAAGAAAAACTTTTCTTTCCACCATTTTCCTTGTTGTTAAAGTTCATCCATGAAATGATGCAAAATTAGAAACTCATAACAATCTCTATTCTCTCTGTTGTGGGAACTATAATCATGTTCTTCTTATTCAAATACAAGATATTGATGATTTGGACTTGCAAGAAAAGCTTTTCTTTTCGCCATTTTCCTTATGATTAAAGTTTGTCAATCAAATAAGTCATATTCTCATAATAATCTACATTCTTTTTATGATTGGTCACTACAATCATGTTTTCCACATTGGGATACACGATATTGATGTTTTGGATCTATAAGAAAAGCTTTCCCTTTTCACCATTTTCCTTATAATCAAATTTTATCCATGAAATGAGAGAAACTAGTATTCTCATAATATCCTTTATTTCTTTTGTGATTGGGCACTACAACCACGTTTTCCATATTAGGAAACACGATATTGATGCTTTGGATTTTCAAGAAAAGCTTTTCTTTTCACCATTTTCTATATAATCAAAGTTCACCTGTCAAATGAAACAAACTTGGATTCTCGTAATAATCTCTATGCATTTTGTTATGGGCATTGCAATCATGTTCTCCTTAGTGGGATACACGTATTTATTCCTTGATTTAGCAAGAAAAGCTTTTCTTTCCACCATTTTCCATATAATCAAAGTTTGTCTATCAATGAGTCAAACTTAGATTCTCATAATAATCTACAATCTTTTTATGATTGGTCACTATAATTATGTTCTCCATATTGGGATACACGATATTGATGTTTTGGATTTGCAAGAAAAGCTTCTTTTTCCACCATTTTCACTATAATAAAAGCTTGCCCGTCAAATGCATCAGACTTGGATTCTCATAGCAATCTACATTCTTTTTCTGATTAGGTACTACAATCATGTTCTCCAAGTTAGGATACATGATATTGATGCTTTTGATTTGCAAGAAAAGCTTTTTTTTCCACCATTTTCCCTATAATGAAAGTTTGTCCATTAATGAGTCAAACTTGGATTCTTATACCAATATAGAATCTTTTTGTAATTGGGCACTACAATCATATTCTCCACATTTGGATACACGATATTGATGCTTTCAATTTATAAAAAAAATGCTTTTCTTTCCACCGGTTCCAAATAATCAAAACTTACCCATCAAATAAGTTAGACTAGGATTCTCATAGTAATCTACATTCTTTTTGTGATTGGGCACTACAACCATGTTCTCCAAGTTGAGATAAGCGATATTAATACTTTGGATTTGCAAGAAAAGCTTTTTTTTCCACCATTTTCCCTATAGTCAAAGTTTGTCTATCAATGAAACAAACTTGGATTCTCATAATAATCTCAATCTTTTTGTGATTGGGCTCTACAATTATGTTCTCTACATAAGGAGACATGATATTGATACTTTGTATTTGCAGGAAAAGCTTTTCATTCCACCATTTTCCTTACAATCAAAGTTTATCTGTGAAATGAGTCAAACTTGGATTCTCATAATAATCTCTATTGTTTGTTTCATTGGGCATTACAATCATGTTCTCCACATTGGGATACACTATATTGATGCTTTGGATTTGCAAGAAAAACTTTTTTTCCACCATTTTCCTTACAATCAAATTTCATCCATGAAATGAGACAAACTAGTATGCTCATAATAATCTCTATTCCTACTATGATTGGGTGCTATAACAATGTTCTCCACATTGGCAAACACGACATTAATGCTTTGGATTTGCACGAAAAGCCTTTTTTCACGTTTTTCCTTATAATCAAAGTTCATCCATGAAATGAGGCAAACTTGGATACCCATAATAATACTAATTCTTTTTGTTATGGGTATTGCAATCATGTTTAGGTCATTGGGATACATGAATTGATGCTTTGGATTTGCAAGAAAAGCTTTTCTTTCCACCATTTTTCATATAATCAAAGTTTATCTGTGAAATGAGACAAACTTGGATACTTGTAGTAATCTCTATTTTTTTTTGTTATTGGGAACCACAATCACGTTCACCTAATTAGGATTCATGATATTTATGCTTTGATTTAGTAAGAAAAGCTTTTCTTTCCACCATTTTCCTTATTATTAAAGTTAATCTGCGAAATAAAACAAACTTAGATACTCGTAATAATCTTCGTTGTTTTTGTTGTGGCACCACAATCATGTTCTTCTCATTGGACACACGATATTGATGCTTTGGATTTACAAGAAAAGCTTTTCTTTCCACCATTTTCCTTATAATGAAAGTTTATCCATCAAATTAGTCAAATTTGGATTCTCATAATAATCTATGTTCTTTTTCTGATTGGACACTACAATCATGTTCTTCACATTGGGATACAAGATATTAATGCTTTAGATTTTCAAGAAAAGCTTTTCATTCCACCATTTTCCTTATAATCAAAGTTCATTTGTGAAATATGTCAAACTTGGATTCTTATAATAATCTCCATTCTTTGCATGATTGGGCACTACAATCATCTTATCCACATTGGGATACACGGTATTGATGCTTTGGATTTGCAGGAAAAGCTTTTCTTTCCACCATTCTCTATATAATCAAAGTCCATTTGTGAAATGAGACAGACTAGAATACTGGTAATAATCTTTATTCTTTTTGTTATTTGGCACAATAATCACGTTCACCTCTTTGGGATACACGATATTGATGCTTTGATTTGGCAAGAAAAACATTTCGTCCTACCGTTTTCCTTGTTATTAAAGTTTATCCGTGAAATGGTAAAAATTTGGTTACTCGTAATATTCTCCACTCTTTTTGTTGGGGGCACTACAATCATGTTTTTCTTATTCAAATACACGATATTCATTCTTTGGATTGGTAAGAAAAGCTTTTCTTTCCACTGTTTTCCTTATAAACAAAGTTTGCCCATCAAATAAGTCAGGCTTGGATTCTCATAATAATCTACATCCTTTTTGAGATTAGGCACTGCAATCATGTTCCTTACATCAGGATACATGATATTAATGCTTTGGATTTGCAAGAAAAGCTTTTCTTTTTCACCATTTTCCTTATAATCAAAATTCATCTGTGAAAGGAGTTAAACTTCGATTTCTTGTAATAATCTCCATTCTTTTTGTGATTGGGTACTACAATCATGTTCTCCACAGTGGATACATGATGTTGATGCTTTTGATTAGCAAGAAAAGCTTTTCTTTCCACCGTTTTCTTTATAAGCAAAGTTCATCCATGAAATTATACAAACTTGGATACTCATAATAATCTCCATTCTTTTCGTTGTGGGCAGTACAATCATGTTCTCCTTATTTAAATACATAATATACATGGTTTGGATTTACAAGAAAAGCTTTTCTTTCTACCATATTTCTTATAATCAAAGCTTGCCCATCAAATGAGTTAGACTTTGATTCTCGTAAAAATCTTTATTCTTTTTACGATTGGGAACTACAATCATGTTCTTCACGCTGGGATACATGACATTGATGTTTTGGATTTGCTAGAAAAGCTTTTCTTTCCACCATTTTTCGTATAACCAAAGTCCATTCGTGAAATGATATAAACTTGGATACTCATAATAATCTCCATTCTTTGTACAAATGGGCAATATAATCATGTTCTCCTAATTGGACACACGATATTGATGCTTTGGATTTGCCAAAAAGCCTTTTTTTCCACCATTTTCCATATAATCAAAGTTTGTCCAACAAATGAGTTAAACTTGGATTCTTCTAATAATCTGCATTCCTTTTGTGATTGGGCACTACAATCATGTTTTTCACATTGGGACACACAATATTAATGCTTTGGATTTGCAAGAAAAGATTATCTTTCCACCATTTTCCTTATAACCAAAGTTTTTCCATCAAATGAGTCAGACTTTGATTCTCGTAAAAATCTACATTCTTTTTATGATTGGGCACTACAATCATGTTCTTCACATTGGGATACACAATACTGATGCTTTAGACTTGCTAGAAAAGCTTTTCTTTTCACTATTTTCCTTATAATCAAATTTCATCCATGAAATGAGACAAACTAGTATTCTCACAGTAATCTCCCTTTTTTTAGCGTTTAGGCACTTCAAGCATGTTCTCTGTATTGGGAAACACAATATTGATGCTTTGGATTTGCAAGAAAAGCTTTTCTTTTTCACCATTTTCCTTGCAATCAAAGTTCATTTGTGAAATAAGTCAAACTTAGATTCTCATAATAACCTCCATTCTTTTTGTGATTAGGCACTGCAATCACGTTTTCCATATTGGGATGCACGATATTGATGCTTTGGATTTGCAAGAAAAGCTTTTCTTTCCATAATTTTCTTTATAATCAAAGTTCGTCCACAAAATTATACAAACTTGGACACTCATAATAATGTCCATTCTTTTCATTGTGGGCACTGAAATCATGTTCTCCTTATTCAAATACACAATATTAATGCTTTGGATTCATAAGAATAGCTTTCTTTTCACCATTTTCATAATCAAAGTTTGTCCATCAAATGAGCCAGACTTTTATTCTCGTAAAAATCTATAATCTTTTTGTGATTGGGCACTACAATCATGTTCTTCACGTTGGGGTACACAATACTAATGCTTTGAATTTGCTAGAAAAGCTTCTTTTTTCCACCATTTTCCTTATAAACAAATTTCATCCATGAAATGAGACAAACTAGTATTCTCACAATAATCTCTATTTTTTTGGTGATTGGGCACTCCAAACATGTTCTCCGTATTGGGAAACACAATATTGATGCTAGATTTGCAAGAAAACTTTTATTTTTGCCATTTGCCTTATAATCAAAGTTCATTCGTGATATGAGTCAAACTTGGATTCTCATAATAGTCCCTATTTTTTTTGAGATTGGGCCCTACAATCATGTTTTCCACAATGGGATACATGATATTGATGCTTTGAATTTGCAAGAAAAGCTTTTCTTTCCACCATTTTCTTTACAACCAAAGTTTATCCATGAAATTATACAAAATAGGATACTCGTAATAATGTCCATTCTTTTTGTTGTGGGCACGGCAATCATGTTCACCTTATTCAAATGCATAATATTGATGCTTTGGATTTGCAAGAATAGCTTTTCTTTACACCATTTTCCTTATAATCGAAGTTTGTCCATCAAATGAGTTAGACTTTGATTCTTGTAAAAATCTACATTTTTTTATTGGGCATTACTATCATGTTCTTCACATTGCGATACATGATACTGATACTTTGGATTTGCTAGAAAAGCTTTTTTTTTCCATCATTTTCCTTATAAACAAATTTCATCCATGAAACAAGACAAACTAATATTCTTACAATAATCTTTATTTCTTTGGTGATTGGGCACTCTAAGCATGTTCTCTGTATTGGGAAACACGATATTGACACTTTGGACTTGCAAGAAAACTTTTCTTTCCACCATTTTCTTTATAATCAAAGTTCATCCGTGATATGAGCCAAACTTGGATTCTCATAATAATCTTTATTCCTTTTGTGATTTGGCGCTACAATCATGTTCTCCCCATTAGGAAACACGATATTGATGCTTTGAATTTGCAAGAAAAGCTTTTCTTTCCACCATTTTCTTACAATCAAAGTTTATCCATGAAATTATACAGACTTGGATACTCATAATAATGTCCATTCTTCTTGTTGTAGGCACTGCAATCATCTTTTCCTTATTCAAATACACAATATTGATGCTTTGGATTTACAAGAATAGCTTTTCTTTCCATCATTTTCCTTGTAATCAAGGTTTGTCCATCAAATGAGTCAAACTTTGATTCTCACAAAAAACTACATTCTTTTCATGATTAGGCACTACAATCATGGTTTTCCCATTGGGATACATGATACTGATACTTTGTATTTGCTAGAAAAGCTTTTTAATCCACCATTTTCCTTATAAACAAATTTCATCCTTGAAATGTGACAAACTAGTATTCTCACAATAATCTACATTTCTTTGGTGATTGGGCACTCCAAGCATGTTCTCTGTATTGGGAAACACAATATTGATGCATCAGATTTGCAAGAAAACTTTTTTTTCCACCATTTTCCTTATAATCAAAGTTGATCCATGATATGAGTCAAACTTCGCTTCTCATAACAATCTCCAGTTTTTTTTGATTGGGCACTATAATCATGTTCTCCATATTTGGATACACGATATTAATGCTTTGGATTTGCAAGAAAAGCTTTTCTTTCCACCATTTTGTTTATAATCAAAGTTCATCCATAAATTATACAAACTTGGATACTCATAATAGTGTCCATTCTTTTTGTTGTGGGTATTGCAATCATGTTCTCCTTATTCAAATACACAATATTGGTGCTTCAGATTGGCAAGAATAGCTTTTCTTTCCAACATTTTCCTTATAATCAAAGTTTGTCCATCAAATGAGTTAAACTTTGATTTGCGTAAAAATCAGCATTTTTTTTTGTGATTGGGCGCTATAATCATTTTCTTCACATTAGGATACAGGATATTGATGCTTTGGATTTACTAGAAAAGCTTTTTTTTTCACCATTTTCCTTCTAAACAAATTTCATCCATGAAACGAGACAAACTAGTATTCTCACAATAATCTCCATTTCTTTGGTGATTGGGCACTCCAAGCATGTTCTCAGCATTAGGAAACATGATATTGATGCTTTGGATTTGAAAGAAAACTTTTCTTTCTACCATTTTTCTTATAATCAAAGTTCATCCGTGGTATGAGTCAAACTTGGATTCTCATAATAATCTTTGGGCACTACAATCATGTTCTCCATATTAGGATACACGATATTAATGCTTTGGATTTAAAAGAAAAGCTTTTCTTTTCAACATTTTCCTTATAATCAAAGTTCATCCATGAAATGAGAAAAACTTGGATACTTATAATGATCTCTATTCTTTTTGCTATTGGCACTACAGTCATGTTCTCCTTAGTGGGATACACGATATTGATGCTTTGGATTTGCAAGAAAAGTTTTCTTTCCACCATTTTTCGTATATTAAAAGTTCATCCATCAAATGAGACAAACGATACTCATAGTAATCTTCATTCTTTGTGCGATTGGGCAACATAATCATGTTCTCCTCATTGGGCACACGATATTGATGCTTTGGATTTGCAAGAAAAGCTTTTCTTTTCAACATTTTCCTTATAATTAAAGTTCATTATGAAATAAGTCAAACTTGCATTCTCTTATTAATCTCCTTTCTTTGTGTTATTGGGCACTACAATCATGTTCTTCACATTGGGATACAAGATATTAATGCTTCAGATTTGTAGGAAAAGCTATTCATTCCACCATTTTCCTTATAAACAAAGTTCATATGTGAAATGAGTCAAACTTGGATTCTTATAATAATCTCCATTTTTTGCATGATTGGGCACTACAATCATGTTCTCCACATTGGGGTGCACATTATTGATGCTTTGGATTAGTGGGAAAACCTTTTCTTTTCACTATTCTCGATATAATCAAAGTTCATCTATGAAATGAGGCAAACCAGGATACTAGTAATAATCTCTATTCTTTTTGTTATTTGACACTACAATCATGTTCACCTCATTGGGATACACGGTACTGATACTTTGATTTGGCAAGAAAAGCTTTTTTCCCACCATTTTCCTTATAAACAAAGTTTACCCATCAAATGAGTCAAATTTGAATTCTCGTAATAATCTACATTCCTTTTGTGTTTGGGCACTACAATCATGTTCTTCAAGTTGAGATGCATGATATTGATGCTTTGGATGTGTAAGAAAAGCTTTTCATTCCACCATTTTCCTTATAATCAAAGTTTATCCGTGAAAAGAGTCAAACTTGGATTCTCATAGTAATCTCCATTCTTTTTTTTTATTTGGCACTATAATCATTTTCTCCACATTGGGATACACAGTATTGATGCTTTAGATTTGTAAGAAAAGATTTTCTTTCCACCATTTTCTTTACAAACAAAGTTCATCCATGAAATTATACAGACTTGGATACTCATAATAATCTGCATTTTTTTTGTTGTAGGCACTTTAATCAATGTTCCCTTATTCAAATACATGATATTGATGCTTTAAACTTGTAAAGCTTTCATTTGCACCATTTTCTTCATAGTCAAAGTTTGTCTATCAAATGAGTCAGACTTTGATTCTCATAAAAATCTATATTCTTTTTGTGATTGGGCACTACAATAATGTTTTGCATGTTGGGTACACGATACTGATGCTTTGGATTTGCAAGAAAAGCTTTTCTTTCCACTATTTTTCTTATAATTAAATTTTAGCCATGAAATGAGACAAACTAGTATTCTCACAATAATCTCCATTTTTTTGTGATTGGGCACTACAACCTTGTTCTTTGTATTGGGAAACCAATATGAAGCTTTGGATTTGCAAGAAAAGCTTTACTTTTTCACCATTTTCCTTATAATCAACGTTCAGCTGTGAAATGAGTCAAAGTTGGATTCTTATGATCATCTTCATTCTTTTTGTGATTGGGCACTACAATCATGTTCTCCACATTAGGATACATGGTATTGATGCTTTGGATTTGCAAGAAAAGCTTTTTTTACACCATTTTCCTTGCAATCAAACTTTATCCGTGAAATAAGACAAACATAAATACTCGTAATAATCTCGATACTTTTTGTTACGGGCACTGCAATCACGTTCTCCTTATTGGGATACACGATATTAAAGCTTCGAATTTGCAAGAAAAGCTTTTATTTCCACCATTTTTCATATAATCAAAGTTCATCTGCGAAATGTGACAAACTTGGATACTCTTAATAATCTCCATGCTTCATGTGATTTGGCAATATAATCGTGTTCTGCTTATTGGACACATGACATTGATGCTTTGGATTTGCAAGATATGCTTTTATTTCCACCATTTTCCTTAAATTAAAGGTCATCCATGAAATGAGTTAAACTTGGATTCACATAATGATCTCCATTCATTACATGATTGGGCATTGCAATCATATTCTCCACAATGGGATACACGATATTGATGCTTTGGATTAGCAAGAAATGCTTTTCTTTTCACCTTTCTCCATATAATCAAAGTTTATCTGTGAAATGAGACATACTAGGATACAGGTAATAATCTTTATTCCTTTTGTTATTCGACACTATATCATTTTCACCTCTTTAGGATACATTAAATTGATGCTTTGATTTGGCAAAAAAAGCTTTTCTTCTAACTATTTTCCTTAAAAACAAAATTTGCCCATCAAATGAGTTGACTTGGATTCTCGTAATAATCTACATTCTTTTTGTGTTTGGGCACTGCAATCATGTTTTCAAGTTGAGATACACATTATTGATGCTTTGGATTTTTAAGAAAAACTTTTTTTCCATTATTTTTCCTTTGATCAAAGTTTGTCCATCAATGAGTTGAACTTGGATTCACATAATAATCCATATTCTTTTAGTGATTGGGCACTACAATCATGTTCCTCACATTGAGATACACGATATTGTTGCTTTGGATTTGCAAGAAAAGATTTTTATTCTATGATTTTCTATATATTCAAAGTTTATCCATGAAATGAGTCAAACTTGGATTCTTATAATAATCTCCATTATTTTTGTGATTGGGAACTACAATCATGTTCTCCACATTGGGATACACGACATTGATGCTTTGGATTTGCAGGAAAAGCTTTTCTTTCCATCATTTTCTTTCAAATCAAAGTTCATCCATGAAATTATACAAGCTTGGATATTCGTAATAATCTACACTCTTTTTGTTGCAAGCAATGTAATATGTTCCTTTATTGAAATGCACGATATTGAAGCTTTGGATTTGCAAGAAAAGCTTTTTTTTCCACTATTTTCCTTGTAATCAAAGTTTGTCTAGCAAATGAGTCAGTCTTTGATTCCCGTAAAATCTATATTTTTTTTGTGATTTAGCACTACAATCATGTTCTCCATGTTGGGATACACCATACTGATGCTTTGGATTTGCAAGTAGAGTTTTTCTTTCCACCATTTTCCTTATAATCAAAATTCATCCAAGAAATAATACAAACTTGGATACTCATCATAATAACCATTCTTTTTGTTGTAGGCATTGGATTCTTGTTCTTCTTTGCCAAATACAAGATACTGATGCTTTGGATTTGCAGGGAAAGCTTTTCTTTCTAGGATTTTCCTTATAATCAAAGTTTGTCCATCAAATGAGCTAGACTTTGATTCTCATAAAAATATACATTCTTTTTGTGATTGGGCACTACAATCATGTTCTCCACGTTGGGATACACGATACTGATGCTTTGGATTTGCAAGAAAAACTTTCATTCCCCCATTTTCCCTATAATCGAAGTTTATTTATGAAATGAGTTAAACTTGGTTTCTTATGATAATCTTCATTCTTTTTGTGATTAGGCACTGCAATCATGTTCTCCACATTGGGATACATGAATTGATGCTTTGGATTTGCAAGAAAAGCTTTTTTTTTCACTATTTTCCTTGCAATCAAACTTTATTTGTGAAATGAGATCAACTTGGATACTTGTAATGATCTCCATTCTTTTTGTTATGGGCATTGCAATCATGTTCTCCTCATTAGGAAACATGATATTGATGCTTTGGATTTGCAAGCAAAGCTTTTTGTTCCACCATTTTTTGTATAATCAAAGTTTATCTTTGAAATGAGGCAAACTTAAATGCTCGTAATAATCTCTATTCTTTGTGTGATTGGGTAATATAATCTTGTTCTCCTTATTGGACAAACGATATTGATGCTTTGGATTTGCAAGAAAACATTTTTTCCACCATTTTCCTTATAATTAAAGTTTATCTGTGAAATGAGCCAAACTTGGATTCTCATAATAATCTCCATTCTTTGTGCCATTAGGCACTACAATCATGTTCTCCACATTGGGATGCACAATTGTGTTGCTTTGGATTTGCAAGAAAAGCTATTATTTCCCCTATTTTCCTTATAATCAAAGTTTGTCCATCAATTTAGTTAGACTTGGATTCTCATAATAATCTACATTCATTTTGTGATTGAGCACTACAATCATGTTCTCCATATTGGGATACATGATATTGATGCTCTTGATTTGCAAAAAAAGTTTTTCATTCCACCATTTTCCTTATAGTCAAAGTTCATCTGTGAAATAAGCCAAACTTGGATTCTTATAATAATCTCCATTCTTTGCATGATTGGGCACTGCAATTATGTTCTCCATATTGGGATACATGATATTGATGCTTTAGATTGCAAGAAAAGCTTTTTTTTTTCCACCATTTTCCTTATAATCAAAGTTTGTCTATAAAGTGAGTCATAAAAATCTATATTCTTTTTGTTATTGGGCACTACAATCATGTTCTCCACGTTAGGATACACAATACTAGTGCTTTGGATTAGCAAGAAAAGCTTTTCTTTAGACCATTTTCCTTACAATCAAATTTCATCCATGAAATAAGAAAAACTAGTATTCTCACAACAATCTCTATTTCTTTTGTGATTGGGCATTACAATCATGTTCTCCGTATTGTGAAACAGGATATTGATGCTTTGGATTGGCAAGAAATGAGTTTCTTTTCTACTATTTTTAATGCAAACCTTAGGATGAAAACATAAACTAAAGCCCGATTGGATGGAATTAGAACCCTAGGATCATCTCCAACGTCAAGTAAAAAACTTGACCCCAATCAAACCTATTGATTAAAACCAAAGTTATAACAATTTTGATCACCATAAGTTACCCTGATAAGATCAAATTGAGTTCTTGTTTAAAGAACAAAGAAAAAGTTCTCACAAAGTAAAGAAACTTTCAAGTATTTTTTTCTATTCAAATTTGCTGAATTACATGAATAAGACTCCCTTATATAGGCCAAAAATCTATAGAGCCCTAACTGAACAAGGAAATCCTAATCAATAATGAAAAGTTTATTCCTAGTCCTAATCTGATTAGGACTTATCTAAATAACTTAAAATTCTAAACACAATCTTAATCAATAAAGATAAAGTCTACTCCGTATCATAATCTAATTAGAATTATCTAAATAAATTAAAAACATGAAAAGTAAACAAATTAGATAATCTGAAATCCTAATCTATAGGTCCATGAATACATGCAAATCGGGCTTCATTTATCTTGGACATGTGAATTGGGCTCGAAGCTTTATTCATCTTTTCTTTTTAGTCTCAACACAATGTAGAAAAGTGATTAATCTTGTCAATGCATCTAATTCATTTTGAACAGCCTCCTTTGCTTGCATTTCCATGATTAGTCCTTGCAAAGCTTGCTCCATGCATTTAGTCTTTGCCCTAGTCATTGGACCTCCAATTCCTTGCAAAGGATCATAAGAATGGTTGGAAATAGGTGTTTGTGCAAGTTGATCTCCATCATTCCCTCCCTCCTCGAAAGGATTCATCCTCGAATCACCTACATCATACAAAGATATATCAATGATGTTAAAGGTAGCACTCACATTACCATAGCTGCTTGGCAAATCTAGCTTATAGGCATTGTCATTGATCTTTTCTAACACTTGAAAAGGTCCATCTCCTCTAGGCTACAATTTAGATTTCCTTTGAGTAAGAAACCTCTCCTTATGCAAATGAAGCCAGACCCAATCTTAAGGATTAAAAATAACTTTAACATGCCCCTTATTGGTTTGTCTAGCATGTTGCTCATTCTTTTCATCGATGTTCGCTCGAACCTTGGCATGCAAATCCCTAACAAAATCTGCCTCTTTTTTACCATCCAAATTAGCATGTTCATTAGTAGGCAAAGGTAAAATATCTAAAGCAGTTAAAGAATTAAAGCCATACACAACTTCAAAGAGAGAATAAGTAGTAGAATTACTAGTCCTATTATATGCAAACTCAATAAATGGCAAACATCTCTCCCATTATTTTAAGTTCTTTCGAATGATAGCAGATAACAAAGTAGTAAGTATCCTATTAACTACTTCAATTTATCTATCCATTTGAAGATGTGCAATAGTAGAAAACAAGAGTTTAGTTCCTAACTTATTCCACAAAGTACACCAAAAATGGCTTAAGAACTTAACGTCCCTATCACTTACTATTATTGTTCTAGGCAGTCTATGCAAACGTACTATCTCTTTAAAGAATAAATCAGCAATATATGTTGCATCATTAATTTTTGACCATACAATGAAATGCACCATCTTGTTAAACCTATCAACAACAACAAATATGCTATACTTACCACTTTGGGACCTAGGCAACCCTAATAAAAAATCCATATATATATCCATCCAAGGTTGATTAGGCACAGGTAAAGGTGTATATAAACCATGTGGCATTACTTTAGATTTTACTTGT